>JALHCC010000483.1:0-27679 GCA_024340765.1 Tolypocladium cylindrosporum
GCCCGCCCGCGCCGGCGCGCAGCCCCGTGCCCGTGCCCGGGTCCAGGGCCACCCGCGCGTGGACGCCCGCCGCCGTCGTCGAGCCCGTCGCGTCGCTGACCTCGAGGTTCACCAGCGTCACCATGTCCGTGACGAAGTAGCCCGTCTGGTCGGGGTTGCCGCGCAGGAGGTCGAACAGCTCCTCGAAGTACTGCTTGTTGCGCAGCAGCTCGCGGAACTTCTCGCCGGGCGAGTCCATGTGCCACATGCGCGCCACCGTCGCCACCTTTTCGCTGCTGTGATCGCGCGCGCGCTCGACAAAGGCCTCGAGCAGCTCGTTGACCGACGCGCTGACCTTGGCGTCCTTGATGTTGCGCGTCCAGAACTTGACGTTGTGCACCTGTATCGGCTTGGGGTCCAGGTCCGGCACCAGATCCTTGGGCATCTTGGCCGAGCGGTAGGGCATGCGCCGCTCCGTGGGCAGGTCCGGGTACCTGACGACGCTGCCCATGAGCTTGTCGCGGTACTCGCCCGCGTCGAGGCGAGGCTGGATGAGCCACAGGGGCTTCGTCTCGCGGTGCGACATGCTGCCGTTGTCTGGTTCTGGTTTGCAAGAGCAGGTGCTTGGTCTGTGTCTCGTGTATATGTGTATATGTATGGGTCTGGGTTTGGGCGGGAGCAGCAGCCCGGCTTCGGTTTATGTGTTTGTCGGATCTTGATGACAGCTGAGAGATCAGCCGCCCTTTCATGAGGGAGCACAGGCACAAGCACAGGCACAGCTGACGTCGACGCGCCACGCGCTGCGCCACATGAAAGAGTCACACAAAGCTGAGCAGCATGCGTTTGTCGACGTTCCTCACTCAACGGGCAACAGCTGCGGTCTTGAGCCCGCCCCGTGCCTGCCCCGGAATCTCGACCCCTGCCGGCCGAGGCGCCCCACCCGCCGATACCCACTTTCATCCGGCTGCCTCCACCGCCCCACCCGGATATCACCAAAACCCTCACAAGCAAAAATAAGAAGGCCGCCGTCAACCCACTCGTCTTCGTGGCTCAGTTGGTTAGAGCGTTGGTCTCGTCAGTCTCTCCCCATGTGTGCCGTTTCCAGACCCAAACTAACACCCAGCAGATATGTTCCTGCATGTGATCGAATGTGAAATTCGAGTGATCCAAAGGTCATGAGTTCGAGTCTCATCGAGGACATTCTTTTTGCCTTTTGCCTCTTGCCTTTTGGCATCTGGGGATGATTTTTGCCTCGCCCAAGTTATTTATCTTGTCCTCGAGCCGTGACGTGCGTTGTGGCCGTAAGTCTAGTCGCGCAACAGGGCACAAGGAAATGTCACCCAGCTACATCCAACTTCATACACTTCCTTGCGTATGCGATGAACACTCCAAGATGATGGCGTAACGTCTTTTCATTCATGCCGCATCTCTATCCCTTCCCCACGTACCCAAATCTACACCCATCCTCCATCCTCCATCCTACCGACTATACAAGAACGCTCTCGCTTCCACGCATAATGCACAATGCAAACGCAATGGGGATATCAACAAACCGGAACCTGCCCTCCTCCACTGCTCCCCAGACAAATGAAAACCCATGAAATAAAACATATGTATCATAGCCGGGGCATTCACGCCCTGACAACCTCCTGGTGGACCAGCCGCAGCACCCAGCCCGCCTCGGCCGCGTTGGCACACTGGAAACACCACTTCTTGATCATGCCGCCCGTCGCGCCCGTCGCGGGCACCATGCCCACCACGCCGTCCCCGTTCCTGACCTCCTCCCACACGCCGCAGACGATGCCCCTGGCGCCCATCGGCGAGAAGCACCCGCTGCCCAGCACCGCGTCCAGCACGATGCGCGGCGCCTCGCTGTCCTTTTTCGGCAGCGTCGTCACCGTCACGCGCTTCTCGAGCCCGTGGTCCGCGCGGAGGGCCTGGCGCCACCCCGGCGGCGGCCGCCGGATCTGCAGGCTGCAGTTGCCGTAGTCCTCCCACTTGGCCGCCGCGACGAGGAGGTGCAGCCGGATGCGGATGTTCTCCGTGCCGAGGTTCGTCGTCTCGCGGCCGCTGTTCTCGACGCTGACCGACGGCGAGCGCGGGGGCGTGCCGCTGGCCGAGGACGAGCCGGAGGTGTAGAGGCTGTTGTCGCCGCCGCCCATGCTCTGCCTGTCGACCGAGGAGCGGGCAATGTTGAACGACAGGTTGCCGGCCACCGTCAGTCTCTTGAGGAAGCTCGACGCCGACGGGGTCGAAGAGGGCGTTGTGCTGCCCCCGTCGTGGGACTGCGAGGGCGCCCTCACGGAGCTGCGGTAGCTGTTCTTCCTACCGAACCAGCTACGTCGGCGGCTGCTGGAGCTGCCCTCGTCGTTCTCCGGCGCCGCTTTCCGCTCGCCAAAGCTCTTGAATCGCGCCTCGTTCTCGAGCTGTATGAATTTCTGGTTGTTCAGCCGGGCGTTGTGGACCGACATGTAGAGGCCGAAGCACTCGGGGGCGTTGTTGCATCGGAAACGAAAGTTTCCTCCGCTGTGCGCCTGGTACAGTCGGGAGTGCGGCTGGACGGACGAGCGGATCTCGAGATCAACCGCCGTGCTCTGTCTGATCAAGACGAGCGGAGTGAGGTCCAGAGCGACGAGGGGCTTGTCGTTCGCGCCGTCGCCGTTTCGAAGGGCAAACGCCTCGATGAGACCAGCGGTGACAATGATGGAACATGGCGGCCCCGAGACATCTTTCCAAGTGCCCTTTTCCGACCACCGCGAGATGGATGCCATGAACCTCTCGGCATTATCCTCCGGCGCAGTCTTGTGGCCATGCAGGCCCGCCTGGGAGGCAGAGTTGGACGGTGTCAGGCTGCACTCGGACTCTGACACGATGGACTCGATTGCCGGAGGAGCCTCCTTCTTGATGCTGACGCCGAGTTCTGTCTCGGGGATGTCCACGCTCTCAATCTCGTCATCGGAGGATTCAGCATCAGACACTTCTGTAGAGTAGGCTTCGGACCCAGAGGACACATCCGACGGCAGGTATTCATGCTTGAGGGGGGAGGATCCGCGTCGCTTGAGACGCTCGCTGCCTTGGCTCTCGGCAGGCGGCTGGAGTGGCCGGATGGGCTTGTCGGCAGGCTGAGGGCTGGGGCTGAGCGTTCGGTGTACCGGGGGAGGCGGCGCGCCATCCCCACGATATGGGGTGCTGTTTGGGCTCTCTTTGCTGAGGCTTTGCGGATCAGGCCGCATGTTCTCACTCAGGGGGCGACTCCTCGGCTCCCTGCCCGGATCCTGCTTAGTCGGCGTCTTCTCCGGGTCTTGTCTCTCGGGGGACGCTGCCAATGGAAATGTCGGCATAGACGCGCGCTGGGGTCGGTATCGCGAGGGAAGCGGCCGCTTGGGCTCGGGGCTGGCCGCAGACAAGTCTTTGGCGATTGGCGACCTAGGAGACTCTGGAAGAGGAATATGTACTCCGGCTGGAGCGTCCGGCGCTCCCTTGGTTGGCGTGCGGTCATGGCTAGGCCTGCGGACGCCGGGCTCGGGTTCGTTTGGCGGTACGGGAGATAGCGGTAGGATATGGAGCCAATCCAGGATCTGGTCTTCATTGTCCGCCACCAGGGTGAGCAGCTCATGCCACGCCTTGCCGTTGTGCATGCCGCGGACCATGACGACCATGTCAAAGTCTCCTTCACCGGCTCGTGCAGAGACCATCGACATCGAAATCGGCGAAAACAAGAGGTACGACTTGCGGCCCTCTCCGGTTTCGCGAATGAGCAGGTCCCCTCGGTCGTCGGGGTAGTTCTGGTTGTCTCTGTGCACCAATTCCACCTGACACTCCAGCCTCTGCCCGTTGGAGTGCGCCAGGTTGAGCGAGAATGCATCCTTTGCGTTGACTTGGCGACTTGGATCGATGGCCGACTCTGCCGCATTGAATGTCCTCAGGTCCCGAGCCCTTGTCGTGTCGGTGTTGATGGCGTCTTCGTCCATCATCCTGGCCGACTCTTCCTTGTGGCGCCGGCGAGCATCGTCTTGCAGGCTCTCAAAGTCTCGGAGAAGATCATGTGTGTCGTTGGAATCGATGATGGCGTCCACGCACTTGACAAACTTGGTCATCTGTTTGACCCGGATGAGTGGCCGCTTCAAAAGGTGCGAGACAGCCACGCGCTGTCCCTCGGCGTTGACAATGTCGCCTCCCTCATTCCTCGGCAGTGCGTTGAGAAGTGAGTCTTCGTCATCCGGCCCACCGGCCGCAGGAGCGAGGTTGACAATGACGTCCTCAAACCCCAGCCGCCAGGCACTCAGATAGCTATTGTAGAAAGGCACGACACCATGTGCCCAATTCGCCAGTCGGCGGATGTCAGAGATTGGCGCCTTCCTGTGAGCATTCTGGAGCTTCTCGAGGGCCACGCCCATGTTGACGACAGACTTGGACAGGCCACCCGTGCTCGGGCCCGAGGAGCCGTAGCCAAAGAGCTCCGTCGCGCTGGTTCCGTTGATGACATGGGACAGCAAGACTGGCACGACTCCGTCAACCAGGGTCTTTAGTTCTCGCAGATAGAGATTCTCGTCATCGATGAACTCTCGCAACAACTCCTCTGCGGTGACGTCGTCCGAGATGCCGCGGGTCTTCCTCAAGCTCGGTCTAGAGCGGTTGTTCTTGATGCCGCTCGGTATGTTGGAGTTGTCAGGCAATGATAGAACCGACACCAAGTCTGAGTGGCGGGTCAGCCGCCTCTTGAGCCCCGGCGCATGGCTGAGTGCTTTTCCAGGTTCGCTATCCCTCGTGAGAGCCGTCGACTGCGTCAGGGTCGATTGCGTCGCAGAAGTCAGGTCCGAGTCGACAGCGCTAGAGTCATCTTCGGACATAATGGTCGACAGCTCATGATTCCCAGTTGTAGGCGGCCGATACCTTGGCCCAGCCATCTTGGGAGTGGTTTGTTCCTCTTGACGTTCGTCGGCCGGGGGGGCGTCAGTTAGCCCAGTGGTTGATGTATAATCAGATGAGTGGTAGCTCTCCGACATGTCGTCGTAGGGGTCGAATCTGCGCTGCTCCTGGCTTTGATAGCTCTTGGGCTGGGTCGTGTGCCCGCTCGACTCGCCCTGGAAGGCCTCCTTGAGTACACCCAGGAATGGCCGTCTTCCACCAGACTTTAGCGGCGACGAGGAAGTTCTAGTTGCGCGACTCCTCTTCAGCCCAGTAGATGACGGGCTGTTGGCCTGCTTGACCGTCTGTGGGGTTGTGTTCTCGGTGCTCTCGGTAGGAGGTGCCTTGTTCTCTTGGTTTTCGGTGTCGTCGGCCCTGGGCGTCGAATGTGAAGTCAGTGTTTCGTGAGACGACCGGCGTCGCGTCTTGGGCTCCTCTGGCATTTGCTTCTCGTCGGTTTGCTGCTTCTCGGCAGTAGAAGACTTTGAGGGGTCGTCGACGAACGGGTCGACCGTGTTGTTGAGCCATTTCTCAATGCTGGGCGGGTTGTTGGCCGTGTGTTGCCTCGGCGGATCATGGATATCGTGGATGATCTTCTTGCCCTCCTCCACCACCTTCTTGAAGACGTTTGGCATGGCCTTGAGACTCGAGTTCCTCTCGACCTTGGGCCGCTTCGGCCTGCTTCTGTTCAGGGAAAGGTCGAGCTCGCTAAACGCAGACTGGCCAAAGGGAATGTCTCCTGGTAAGTCCGCCACAGACCTGTTTGCTACGCTGGAGGCGAGGTCGGATCCTTGGTGGTACGCGCTGCCCAAGTTCGAGCCCTCGTCGAGGGAGGACGGGTCCTCGGATAGCTTGGTGGCGCCAGGGTGGAACGTCCTCGGCCTGGGCTTTACGGGCGGTCGTCTCCTCGACCCCGGGCGCCTAGTAGGGGTATCGGGCACGGACTCCGGCTCCTCGACGACTTCGATTCGGTCGGAGTTGCCTTCTCGATGCGACCTCGTCGTCCGTGACAGTTCTGATGGTTCTTGGATGACCTCTATCCGGTCAGATGGCGACTTTTCTCGGCCAGATCCCGAGGTCGTTTTGCTCCTCGGCCGCGAAAGGCGCGACGTGTCGGCTCTTGACTCTTGCCTGAAAGACTGGCTCGTCGGCCTGACCCTGATCCCGTCACCGGCGGGCTTCCCCCGCGACGGCGTGACTCGGTTGCCATCGTCATCGCCTGTCCTCAACTGCGGCGCATGTCTCGCCGTGACCTGGCTGGACGTGTCCCCCGCCTCGCTCGCAGCCCCTCCTGACGACGAACTCTTGGCCCTGGAGTTGGAGGATCGGGAGCTCCGCGGCGGGGCCGCATCCGGGACCTCGACCTTGGCGGCCCACTCCTTGATCTTGTGCGACACGTTCGGGCTCGGGGCCGATCTCAATACAAAGTCCGTGGGGATGGGGTTCAGGGCGGCGGGCTTGCTGGCTTTGGGTGAGGGCCTGCGAGGCGAGTTCCTCCGGCCCTTGGGCTTCCTCCAGTGGTCGTCACTAACGACTCTCTTCTTTGGGGGCGCGTTCGGTCGCGAGTCATCGGCAGCATCCTCGCTGGGCTGCGTCGAGTCGGCAGCAGGGCTCTGGAGCGCCGGATTTGTCCTGGACAGGCTCCTCTTCTTCTGCCGCATCTTTATCCGTATCCGGTCCTCCTCGGTGACGCTCTCGTCGTCGTCCTTGAAGGCGATGTCCGTCGGTTCCGTGGCCGCATCGTCCGGGTCCCCCTTGGCGGCGGTGGACGCGTTCGCGCGCTGCCAGGCGCTCACGCGGTCCCGCACGCCGCCAGGGGGCTGGAGCCTCTTGACGGAGCTCTGCTTCATCTCCCGGCGCAGCTCGGCCTTGACGGCCTCGATGCTCTTGCGGTGCTTGCGGTCGGCGGCGATGCGCGCGTGGGACGGGCGGCCGAGGAGGAAGTCGGTCAGCAGCGTGGGCTCGGGCTTCTTGGAGTTGGATCGTGGACGAGCTCCTGCCGCCGCGGGAGCCGACTTGGGGGTCGCTCCTGGGCTAGGCCCCTTCTTGGTCGTCGGCGTCGTCGGCGCATTGTGATGGTGGCGGCTGTTGTTGTTTTCCTTGCCGCGCGAGGCCGAAGTGGAGTCAAGCGACGCCTCGTCGTCGTTGGGCGGGTGTGCTAAAGGCATAGTACCTCAGAGGCTCAGTCTGTATGAAGCGGCTCAGCTATAAGGGTCGCGCATCGGGCCGGCAGCGCAGGCGAGAGTTCGAGGGTGCAGAGACGGGCTGGGCGCCTCGGGCCTCGACGGACGCCGCCCGCACCGCCTCTGCCGCTCCCATGATTGCCTACCTTGTGCGAGCCGCATGCTGCGGTAGCCGTCGGCGAGGCGCGCGGTGCTACCAGCGCAGCATGGCAACTGTATGCGTCCGTGGAGTCTCGAGCGAGGGCGTGGGGAGCTCGTGTTCGACGAGGTGGTGACGCGGTCGGGCAACGGGGACAACAAAGACGACGCTCGAGGCTATCCGCAAACTCAAATGCCGGCGCAAACTCGCAAGACGCGATGCTCGATCTCAGATGCAGCAGCGTCGGTGGCTGGCAGCGCGGGTAATGCAGCCGTTGAGCTCCTCGTCGAGGGCGCTGGATGCCGCAGTAACCAATGGGCCCGCTAGTGGGAGCTCTGACGGTAAGCAACAAGCCCAGCGGAGTGTTGCGGGCTGCGGGTCTCCACTGGCATCGGGTTGTGGCCCGCTGTCGAGCCCCAGCGCCCTGACGCGGCCTCTGCTGGGGGCTGTCTTGATCTTTCAGCACCATGGCAAGGTTCATTAAGCCATTCGCTGTTACATCGACGGAACGTCGGAGTGGTCGATGATACAAGAAAAACCGGCACGACGCCAACCTCCGGTACTCAACTCGTACAGAGCACCCGTATATTTGAACAGTGACATCTTCAGCTTCCAAGTCCCCCCGGATCCACATAGTCCATCGTGTTGTTATGTCGATGGCGCCACCCGACATCAGAGTTCATACTAAGCCCCTGGCGACAACCACAACAACAATGGAAACGTCGTCGTCCTCGTCCTTGGAAGTTGGAGCCATCCCTGCCATCGGCCATTGGAAATTAACCCTTTGGAAGGGGCGCTGAAACCAGCAGACGGCGAGTTTCCCTGCTTTGTTTCTCCCCGCCAGCTTCCACCCCACATCCTATTGCGCGCGACAGCACCCCATGTCTGATTGCTCCATGGTTCATGCTAGTCCTTGCGTCCGCACGGCGACTGCATTCATCTCCGCGAGAAACCAGCACGAGATGCCCGGCCTCGTGGTGTGCTAACCTGCCACCCGCCGTCCGCCGCGTTGGTGGTGGATGTCGCACACGGTCACAGGATCCCGTCGGATGCTACCACTGGCTGCCGCACGCCGCGACGCCTCCGTTCGTACCGCTGGTGTGGTTCGTGCAGGCGAGGCTTGGCGGAGCTGGCTGTTCTGACTTCTGATAGATCATGGATGTATTTCGCTGACGTGAGGGTAAGCATGAACGCCTGGCTGGCTGTAAGAAGTTGGGCGTCGTACGGCTCCAGTGTACTCGTAGGTGCATCTAGCGGACAAGCACTGCCCAAGTAAGCAAACGTCTGTACCATCCGTCGGCCTCTCGTCCCTTTTTCCCAGCTGTGTGGAAGCTCCCGCCGCCACGCCAAACGTCCAGCTGATCCCTTCCCACCCACCATCGCATCCGCCATCCCGCAACCCTCATCGCCACACCCTCACTGGCAACATCAGCGCACCGCCTGCACTACGTATGGCTACAAATCCCGCCAGCCAAACCCAGTATCCCGGTCTGGGCACATTCAACCGGCAGTACCGGGGAGGGAGGCTCCCGCTGCACGTCAGAAGGAGATGCTACCCTGGACCACTTACACAGCACATCACGGGCACCCACGTTGGCCAGTACGTAAGATTGAGAATGGAGAATGCCAAAGCATGATATGAGGTGGTCTGTGATACTAGCTATTCCAAACGATACAGTGCCGCAAGTCCCTCCCGCAACTCTGTCCAGACTCTGTTGCCCATATTACCACGAGGGAGTCAATCTTAATCTTAACACAAGAAGACGGAACCAACATACAGAGTCCACCAACGCCGGCCGCCGATGCAAATGAGAAACAGGTCAACACCGCCAACACCGCCGTATGCATATGCCAACACGTAAAGCCACCTACTCCTTCGCCGGAAGCAAAAAGCGCACCTTCTTCTTGGGCTTTGCAGCCATCTTCTGTACCTCTGCCTCCTTCACCACTTCGCTCCCCTCGCCCATCATCACGTCCTCCTCGGTCTCCTCCTCAATCGACCACACATCCGGGCTCGGCTCCCTCCAGAGGCGTCCGGGTCGCGGCCTCGCCGACACACTCCTCGCCTGTCCTCCGAGGTGCCCCCGGGCGGAGGTCCTGCCACGGGGCTGCGGCGCCGGGTAGGACGCCGGCGAGAGGAGACCATTCGTGCTGGTCCCAAAGACGGGGCTCCGGGCGCGCAGCTTGAGGCCGTCGATGGTAATGTTCCGCAGGGGCGCGAGGCGGGATGGGCTGCCAGGCGAGAAGCGGATGTAGTCCTCGTCATCGTCATCGTCGGTGGTGAGGCCGTCCGAGTCAAAGTCTGGGGATGTTGCACGGCCCTTAGGCCTGCTGAGACCCTCGAGGCTGGACGGGCTCACGCTGCGGACGATTTCGCGGGGATGGCTGGAGTCTTCGATGCCAGCATCAAAGTCCATGTCATCCATGCCACCCACATCGTTATCCGCGGCAGGCGTGAGAAAATATGTGAGGGGGTTGTCGTCGATGTCTTCAAGGAGCGGCCGTGGCTCCGTGTTCTTCCGAGATGCCGACGAGTTGAGGCGCACCTGGGTTGGCGGCCATGAGTCTCTGTGAGACCAGACTTCTGGTTGGGTCGGCATGGTGACTGGAGGTTGCAGGTTCTGTGTGCCCGTCTGATAGTATCCCGAAGCGGAAGGCTCAGATAAATGGCATCGATGTCCTGGAGTGGCAGGCTTTGGTGAATGAATCGATGAATGCCAACTCGGGCAAGATAAATGGAAAATATATGAAAGCTATGGGAAGAAAGGAACCCTCCACCGGCAGGGCCGGCAATAATTATCTCAGCGTTGGAACTATTCCAGTCTGAGGAAGCCTGCCAGTGTCGACATAAGCCTGGGGAATCAGAGGACTCGACGAGCTTCGGGAGGGCGGCGTCATGTTCATATATAGACATTCGCCGCCTGGTCTCCCGCAGGCACCGAGAAACGGCAGGCACCGAGGCGAGTCCCTACGTAGGCCCAGCCCCCGCGCCGCACTCGCGTACGCATTGATGCGAGGCGGCCGCCATTGTCCCAGTCACATCGCCAAAGGGTGGCCTTGTGAATGACCCAAGTCGGTGGTCATCAGCAGCCAACCGGGATGCTGCGCCCACGTGAAGGGCCTATCAGGGATCGGCGCTGGCCCTAGTCTGACGCCATCCGACATTCTATCACATCCACCATACCGACGCTGCAGTCATGAGCTTGACCATGGTGCTGAAAGCGGCAACATGAATCGCTCCACGAACTCTGTCGATCCGGCGCTGCGAGGCTGAGAGGGATGCGAATGGCCCGCGGCGGGAGCCAAGTGGGTGTGAGGCACGAGCCGTGGTGTGGCGGTTGACTGGTCCTCGGCCCGCCTTGGCCTATTTCTGCCATCAGGTCCGTCACTAGCAGAAGCCGTCCTGCAGCCTCGTAAGCTGAGACATGGACACCATCACGGCGCAGGCAGGGGAACGATGCTGAGCATCTGACTCCCGCCATGGCGGCCATCGCAGACAGTGGTTCATGACCGTGAATGCGGCACCATGCTGCGGGAATGTTGGTCATGCCCGCGCCCCGGGTGCGCGAATGAGAATCCCGTCTGCATGATCTGCAATTTGGACCGAGCGTTTCCTCTTGCGTCGGAGCACTCCCGGAGCCGTGAAACTGCATGGAGTCTCGATGCACGTAGCGTGCCTTGCATCGCACGGCGGGAGGGAGGCGCTTGAGTCAACCGGCGACATCACGTCGCGACAACAGGGAAATGCCCAGGCAGCGGTGGTGTGTACTGAAGGTCATCGGATGGGATGAGCCCGTCCGCGCACCCTCCCGGCCCGGACACGAGGGAATGGGGAAAGGCGTCCAAGGCCCGGAGTTGCCGTAGAATAGACCGGATATGCCTGGAATCTTCCTAGGTGAGGCTGCCAGGGCTGAACGGTCTAGCGACCGGTGAAGCTGGCCATTATGCATATTGAACGCCTTTGACTCACCTCACCATAAGGCTTCAGCCTCGTCAGTCGCCACGCTGGACCGAAATGCATTTACCCGGCTCTGCGCGGTCGAAACCCACGTGGCAAGATCGTCCTGCTGGGCCGGCGTCACTCTGGCAAGCTAGAATGAAAGGACGGGATCGGCCATCATCTGAATGTGAGCAATGCTGCTCGGGCACTTGCCCATAGGTCCGGTGGGGACGTCGCAATGGCCGCTCATCGGCTTTAGCTGATATCCGCCGAGCCTCCATCCATTGCGGTGCAGCAGCCCAGGCCCGAAAGATCAAAGTAAAGCCGGTGGGTGGGTGACGGGCGAGTACATGTCGTCATTGAGAAGCAGGGCCGGTCCACGCCGTAGCAGTGGGCAAGGTGCCGTTCATCAGACCTGTACATGCGGGGAACGTATGTCGTCGACCTGTCTCGGTTTCAACAACGCCTGTGGTGTGGTTGAGTGCAAGGTCGATGCTACCCAGCATCGGCCGTGGTCCGGCGCGAGTGCGAGACTGATGGTTGAAGGCCACGAGCATCTGACAGTGGCTCGTCGGTCCTAACATAACAACGGAGCATATCTCCGAAGATAATGGTCCATCTCGTGAGAGAAGAGCTGTGCGAGAGGTTCCAGTAGGACGGATGCTCATGTGCCACCAAGACTTCTTGATGCACCCCGGATGCCGCATAAGTTCCAAACAGGAGCCGAGCTTGTCCAGGTGCTAGGTGAGACTAGGGGACTCTCACCGCAGCCCAGAAGTCTGGCCAATTGTCGAACTCGGCATTCGTCCACATCCACATCGGCGTCAGGATCAAGGCCGGGGAGGTCAGATCCTGTAAATGCACATGCGGCTCCCGCATTTGGCGCCGCGGATCGAAGCCCTGGCAGAGCCGCTGCCTGTATATTTGTTGGACGAGGCCAATCATGCCAAGACGGATGCCGTAATTGAGAACCTTTGTGGAGTTGCAGTCGGGAGGAAACGGATGACGCGCTGGGCAGCGAGAGGGAGCCTGAACTGAAAAAGGCAATGCATAAATACACCGGCGTACCACGTGACGGCGCCGTGGCAACACACCCCTCTTCAAACGCGCCCTTGAGATGAGAGCCTCTGGCTGTTACGCTCAATGGCGAGCACGGCGTTCGCTGCACGAAGACGCATGGCAAGGTCCTCGAGGGAATTCCGTCTTGTTCTCGCATGCTGCCTGCTGTTTTGCCTGCTCCTCTCCTGGTGCAGCAGCGGCTTTTACTCCCGGGCGTCCGTCCAGCACTCCGAGCTCGACACTTCGCACCGAGGTGTCCTAGACGCGGTCGATATGAGGGTCAAGAAAGACCAGAGCCAACAGGTGATTGCCTCGGGTCCGTCGCACGACATGGACGCCGCGGGGCGCAAGCCCTCGATGCCGGTGCGCCTCATCAGCTTCAACATCAGGTACGCGACGCGCCATCAAGTCGTGGGCGAGCAACCATGGAAGGTCCGCTGCCCGAAGCTGTGCACACAGCTCCGGTTCATCACGGCAGCGTCCGGGAACCCGTTTGTGTGTCTCCAAGAAGCCCTCTACTCGCAGATTAACGACGTCCAAGCCGAGCTCGGCTCCTCGTGGGCACACATTGGCCGAGGGCGCGGAGAGGGCGAGACGGAGGGCGAGTTCTCGCCCGTCTTCTACCGTACGGATGTGTGGAAGTGCATTCGTAGCGAGACCCGATGGCTGAGCCCGACTCCCGAGAAGCCCTCCCGCGGCTGGGACGCCGCCCTCAACAGGATCGTCACCATGGGCGAGTTCTCGCACCGGGCGACCGACACCCGAGTCGTCGTGATGAGCACCCACTTTGACCACATTGGGGTCACCGCGCGCAACAACAGCGCCAAGCTGCTCATCAAGTTCGCCAAGGAATGGAGCAGCGGCAAGGGCCCAGAGTCCTCGGCCGTCTTGATCGGGGGCGACTTCAACAGCACGCCCGATGAAGAGGCCTACAAGACTATGACCGCGCCAGGTTCAGGCATGTCTGACATTGCGGACCTGATACCGGAGAGCAGGAAGTACGGGAATCACCTGACCTACACGGGCTTCGGGGAGCCGGATGCGTCGCCCAGTCGCATCGACTTTCTCTTCATCCGGGAGCCTCGTACGGCCAAGATCGAGACGTTTGGGGTGCTGGCGAACATCTTCGACGACCAGATCCGGCTGTCTGACCACCGGGCTGTCGTGGCCGATCTCGACATCAGGGTCTAGCCAATGTCAGGCGCCGACGAGCGAGGAGCCTGAAACTGGTGACTAGTGGCGGCGTCAAGTCTCGCTTGCATTGACGTGCCATTGTGAGAGATATCAGGGACGACGAGAGCAAAGGAAATGCGTTGCGTCGAGGCTTCCTTGCTCGAATCGCGCTTCCAAGGCAAGGTTCAAGGATCACGAACCCCTATGGCCCGCAATTCCTTGATAAGCCATGGCCATCGGCAGTTGGTGGTCTACGCCGAGTCACGCAGTCCTCGATACGCAGATTACTGGCTGTGACAAGTTCCACGCAGCTCGCGGCGCAGACTTGGCCTCGCCTCTGCGTCGAGATGAGTTGCAGCCGGCGCCGGTACCCCGGCCCCAGCGATGTCTGCACACGGTATTGGCGAATACATTGCAGATGAACCCTTAGCTTTCGTGGCCAAGCCTTGCGATTTCATTGCAGATGAACTCGGAGCCTTCGCGGCCAAGCCATTGGCTCATTGCCGCTGCTTCCTCGATGGAAGCCCCGCATCTCCAGGTGGTTGCACCGTTTCTCCGCGTGTATGGTCGATCTGTCGCTGGCATGATAGCCTAGTGCATGACCTCGCTGCTGTGGAGCTGTTGCTTTCGGATGGTGTGAAGGTGCGAGGTCTAGCCGTTGCAAGAGCGGCGGCGAAGGGTCGATGCAAAAGGCGGTGAGGTGTCGTGTCGCGAGATTGATGGCGAAAGACTCAGAATGCACGAGTCCGTGGTATATCGAGAGAACAGCAGCCACTGCGAGCGCATAGACGCTTTCCGAGACCAGACCGAGGTCAATCGAGACGCTGTGGAAGGATGCTGGGCCGCGGTAAGACAGCGAGGGCAAAGAGGGTGAGATCCGGAAGTCAGGGCAGGATGCCACCTCAGGGCCATCAAACCTCGCTGGTGACGACAGAGGTCATCAGCGAGGCGTGCAGCATCGGACCACATACTATTTCTGGTTCTTGGCGTTATGCCTGACATCGGGAACTGGGGACTAGTCTCGCATCGAATGGCTTGACTGGGGAATGCAGACATTCAGGCTGTAGTGGTCTGCATGCGTTCGTTGATGGCATCTGAACGACACACAGAGTAGGCGCTATATATTGCGCAGACGTACTAGATAGTGTCTTCTGCAGCCATACTAGATGCCAGCTACAGATTTTCAGATGATGTTCTGCGGCTTGGTACGCGTTGACGGTTGTCCTGCAAGCCACGCTCCGCGCTTCATGCAGCTTACACGATCGCCCAAGAAGGGCAGTTCACACTCATGTACGCCGACGCCGACGCGGCCACCGCAGAGGTGCTGGCATGTTGCACAGGACCCCGGAGAACAAGTCTGCATGCTTGATCGCGGGACACAGCAGGGCGCAGAGGCACTCGTCGTCGGGTGACACGACGCGTCGACGGGGCCTGCCAATCAACGGGCATGGACAGACCGAATTTGACAGTTACACAAGGGAGATCCGCGAGCATGTACAGTAGCAGAGGTGGCAGGAGTGGCAGCGAGGGAGGTGGTGGCAACCAAGGCATGCGAGGTGCAGCGTGGTGGGAGAGGGCTATCGAGATGGCGACGAGTGGACGGACGTACTCGTACTCTGTACATGTGTATTTGTGCGTGATGGCTTGAGGGTGGGGATGGGGGATGGGGATGGGCGATTGGGCGAGGACCGGAGGCGTTGAAACATCTATGCAGACTTGATGTGCTGCAAGGGAGGACGGGAGCAGTAGGATAGAGCGAGAATCAAGACACGGAGACATCAAGGAGGACGTAGAGCGACAGAGGCCCTGGCCGTCGCCGGGGGCGGTGATGGATGGTAGCACGCCTCTCGGAGCCACGGCGGGGGGCCGGAGGTCGGAGGCGGCGACGAGCACCGAGCACGAGGAGCAGGCCAGAGCCGGACCACTGGGGAGGCCCCGGGGGCGGGTCCATGGGTCGAGGAGCGGCTCTTCCGCGGCGGGAGAATCCCAGCATCAAACGCTCCCGTTGCTGGCTCGCGGCTGAAAGTTCAGTCAGAGTCATCGCGTCCTCCTGCACCGACGACACGTCCCACGGGGCGCACGACTCGGGCCAGGACGGGACGCCGCTGCCCTATGAGCGAGCCGAGGGCAGACGATGCATGACGGGCCCGGCGACGATTGGGCCATGGTGCCTCGCTCGACGCCCAATCGTGCCTATCAGAGGCCCGCAGCTTGCTCACCGTCTCCGCTCGCGGACAGCAAAGCACCCAACGCGAACAGTCTTTTCGCAGTTTTCCATAGGCTTCGTCCTGTCCTGGCCGTCCGGCCTCGCTCACCTCACGCTCGCTCGCGCCGCGCCGCGTGCGCAGAGTCGCCATGTGAGTCAGTCCGACCTGGCCGTCAGCGGCGAGCGCTGTTCGTTGTCGGCGGACAGGTGGACAGCAGCAGGTTGGGGGGCGGCCGTGGTTGATACCCAATGCCGCCACCGGGGAGTTGGGCACGCATGGAACTTGGCCATTGCTCGGGAGAGGGAATTCCACGGCGAGCAGAAAGCAGGGAGGGAGAGATGGCACGGATAGCCCGTACGAATAGAGCCGGTAGAGTGCCGGACGGGCAGAGAGCGAAGCGAGGACGATGGTTGCGGCGTGTCTCTACCGGGACGGCCCCTGTTCGTGCTCGGCAGTCTCGAGCCCAGGCAGCATCATCCCTCCACTGGGCACGTCCAGCCAGCCCAGCCAGCTCACGTCTGCCCCCGCGGCGTGATGACGACCCAAGCACCGCGCCCGCCGCGGCGGAACCCAATGCTGTGGCGGCCCGTTTCAGATCTCGACGATACGTGCGGGCGTGGATTCCATTTTCTCGCCTGCCTTTGGATTCCTGAATGGGTGGGACGGCGAGCGACGGGAACGCGGGAAGACACGAGCCGCTGGCGCTCGGGTGCTCCACAGTTGGGCGCCGGTGCGGCGGCGCCTGCGACGACCAACACCGCTGCGGAATTTGGAGGCTCTGCTGAGCCCGCCGCGTCTGGCTAGGGCCTTGGTGCTGTAGGCTGACCGCTGGAGGCCGTCTTGCACTGATGCGATCCCGGGGACATATATGCCCTGCATCAAACTGATGGCTCAGATGCCCTGCTGCGTTTTGTTTTTCTCATATACCTTGAACGATGTAGACGACGAAACAGGCAAGCTCTCGTCGTCCCGCCATCCCTGGCTTTGCAAATTGAGCGTCCTCGCACCCCATCCTCCATCCTGATCCATCCATCCATCCCATCCAGCGGCATCGTCGTCGCCCCGGCCCTCCCACCCTCGCTCGCCAAATCACTCGAGCGACTCCCGCATCCGAGACACGCCCCCCTGTTTCCATGCCTGTCTCTCCGCTACCTGTCTCTCGGCCTCCGCCTGGGACCACGCTGGCGGGTGATGGGTGCTGGGCATGACGACGCCAGCCCTGATGTTGCACGGCGCAGGCCTTCGTCCAGCAGCTTGGCCATGTAGGAATGACTCGGCGCATGTGCGTCTCGGCCGACTGATGGGCGACTGCGCGTGCGTACGGTACTTTGTGCGCACAAAGGCGTTGCCCGTCCGGTCGGTAGGTACGTCGCACCTCGTAGTCGCAATAAACAATGTGTGCTGGCAGCCTCTCAGCGAGACGATCTGGGCGCTGTCCGGCTTCTCCTATGCCCACGCCCCCTGTCTGACAACGCCTCACCCTCCCGCCTCTGCTCTGGCTGGGAGTGCGTCTGCGCTGAAGCTGGAGCTGGGACGCTGCTCTTGGGGGGTCATGGCCTGGCCGGGCCAGTCTGGTCGCTGCCGACTAATAAAACCTCGCCGCTGCCTCGGAGCCGTGCTGGCTGCTGCTTGTTCCATCGCATCTTGCCGTTTCAGTCCATCAGTCATCAGTCACCATATCGGCCGCTGATCCCGCTGCATCTCCAGGCTGCCACCGCTCCTTGCATCATCATCAACACGGCACGACGAGAACGACGAGAACGACGAGACGACGACGACGACGAGACGACGAGACGACGACGACGATTACCTTCACCCTGCCTGCTCCCGACCGCTGACGCCATCGCTTGGACCAGGCACCCTTTTTGTCTCGCGCCTTTCGTCTCGCGCCGTCTTTTTCTTTTCTCTCCATCGTCGCCCCCAGCGGCCGTCGGCGCTGGCTGCTGCTTTATTAGCGACTGTCCCCTCTCCATTCCTCTGCAGCCCCCTCCCTCCTCTCCCCCACACAGCAACAACAGCGCCGCCTGGCCCCTCGCCTTAAATTTATAGGTACCCCCGTACCCCGACCCGACCCAGCACGAAGCCGAGCCAAAGCAGCCCACTCCATCTCTCCACCGCCAAAAATCGCAGCGCATAATAATTAATCTGCGCTCGCTGCCTCATACCCTCCCTCTCGTCTTCCGCCCAGCGCGGCCTCTCCTCTGACGAGGGTGCCACTACCATCCGATACGCCTCCCCCGAGGCCCACGATCAACAGCTATCAATTGACTGCCCCGTCGCCGTGGCAAGCCAGCCATGTCCAACAGCTCCAAGAGGAGCTCCAAGGTCTCCCACATCGCACACGTCGAGGACGCTCCGGACGACGACACCGGGAGCTCCGTCGAGGGCATCCAGGGCACCCGCAAGTATGCCATGTCCGAGGCCCCGGCCAAGGAGCGCCCCAACACGGGCAAGTCGCGCTCCGACAAGCGGCCGGTCGTCTCGGGGTCCCGGTCGTCTTCTGCCGGTGCCGGCCTGACGGACTCGGATTCCACCGCCCGTTCCTCGGAGAAGAAGGGCAAGGAGCCCGGGCGCCCGTCGCGGAGGGACGTTGTCGACCCCGAGCAGCAGCGAGACCAGTACCGCGAGCAGAGAAGACGGGAAAAGAGGGCCAAGGACGAGGAGGATGAGCGGCGCGCCGCCAGGGCCGCGGCCAAGGAGCGGGAATCCAAGGCGCTCAGGAAGACGAGGCCGCCGGCCCCCAAGCATTCCGCCACCCAACCCGTGGTCCAGCAGGCTGGCTACCTCAGGGGCCGTGTCGATGACCCGGCCTACTTTGGCGTGAAGCAGCCCGCGGTGTCGGGTTCTCGTCCACGCGCGCAGACGCGGCCCGCCAGCTACTATGCTGGCCAGTCAGCCGGGCCAGAGACGATGAACCCGGGGTGGCAGGCAAGCCAGAGGCCACCGCCGCCCTTCCCAGTCGGAAGCTTCCCGCCACCGCAGTTGTGGTCCGGCGCAGGCCCTTCTCCCGCAGGCTATGGACCTCCGCAGTCGCCTGGCCCAGGACCCGGATTCCATGATTCTGCGCACAGCCATCTGAGGCACCGGTTCGACAACCGACCATCATCTGCCATGGGCTTCCGCGGCCAGCCCGCCTTGGAGTATCGCCCGGAGGAGTACACGGAGGACCCGGCCCCGCGAGTGTCCCGCCGCCAGTCACGGTCCACGAGACTCGACGAAGATGCCAGGCGGATGCCGCCCCCAAAGTATATCCCGCAACGGCCACAGTCGGCGCTGCCACCGACCACGCCGTTCCGCCCGCCGCCCGCTCAGCACCCACCGCCTCGCCAGAACCAGTCACGGCCACCGCCCATCCACAGGAGGTCTATCGGCTTCGGAGCGCCTAGACATGACGCCGCGGACTACTACGACGATGACGACGACGACGAAGGGCTCTTCCACGACATATCGCCCAACGCCTCGTACGAGCAACGGCGGCAAGTGGTGGCTCGGCAGAGGCGCAGCTCCGTTGCGTATGAGAAACAAGACTATGACATTGTGCCAGCCTCCGCCCGCGGACGACGGCCCTCTGTGTATGGCGCCCTGGGCGGAGGAGGCGTGAGCCTCGGCGAGAACAAGATGAACGCCGCCCTGAAGTACCAGGATGAAGTGAGCGGCGGCGCCCAGATGCCTCTGACGGCAGAGATGCTGCGCAAGGTGATGAAGCGCGGCGGCGTTCCCAGCAGCCGCTCCACGCGAAGCAGCGGCAGCCGCGACGAGAGCGAGTATAAACGAAGCAACACCACCGGCATCACTCAGTCTTCGTACGGCAACGAGGAGTTTACAATCAAGGTCCCCGCCAACGCCGTCGTCCGGCTCCAGGGCGCTGAGATTGAGTGCAGCAACGAGGGCGGCGAGATCACATGGTCAAGCCGCCCCAGCGGCTCCCGCGCTGGCAGCGACAGGGCCAGCACCATCTACCAGCAGCTCGAGGACTCGCGTCGAATCGAAGACGGACGCCGATCTGAAGACTCGCGAAGGCCTGATGACCCGCGCAGCCGGATGGGCAAGGCCCTGCCTCATCGCCCGAGAGCACCTAGCCAGGCGGACTCGCAGAGCCGCGGATATGCCCCGACCCATGCGCCATACGAGCCCTATGGAAACTTTATTTGATTACGACTTGGACGAAAGATGACGATGTTGACGATTATGAGAAGCATTTCCTTTTTTATCTTTTTTTATCACACCCTCCTCCCTCTCATTGGTACGGCACATTATGAAGCAAGCGTCGCTGTTTCTTTTACTGGATTTATTTTCTTTCACCGCACTGGATGGCATTGTTGCCTCTACGCCCGACGCTGCGCTTCGGGTCGTGGGCTCTGCATACATTATGTGCGCTCATTTCTCTTATCCCTGTGCTTCTGCTGGTGGTTGACAATGCATTCGTTGTCGGCATGGCGGAAAAGTTTGATACCCCCAAAATAGCGGCATAGGGAGGCTGTCTTGATTCCTTTCTTTTCTTACCGGGCTTGCACCCTACACGAATCCACTCGATTCGATTCTTTCAGCAGCCCTGCAGAGAATATGTTCGAGTACTTGGAGGACGGACGAAGATCAGATTGTCTGGCTATCAGAGAGGCATTTGTCGGTGTCGCTCTCTATTTGGATACTCGGAGCACGGCGACACAAACATTCGATGTCTCGCCTTGGGGTTGTTTTTCTCAATTCTTTCTGCAATTGCGTCCCGCGGGGACTTGCAGGCCTTTGAATCCGGCTGCGACTGGGGAGGCGTCGTAGCAGGGTCTCGAATTTGTTCTTTTGGTTCGACTCAACATCACCAAGCGATATAGACTGTACGGGCCATGGGGGTTCGCGCCCCCGCACTCTCTGTGCCCTGCGCGGGGTTCTTTTGCACTGGCATGCCATCTGCGTATTTTTGAAGGGGCGGCCCATGTGGGGGCAACGACGACGAGAACTGGACAGGACTTGGAGGATTGTGAGAAAGGCTTGGCGGTGTAGATGGCATACCATGTGGGAGAGCTTGTTTGGTGGTGCGAGCTGTGGTGGGAGACTATCCGTGTGCCGACTTAATGGACTTGATGACACGAGTTTTGCTGGTACTGTGCCGAATGTGAGATGTAGATGGGATTCCGAGGCGATGTAACAGTGTCGCAGGATGTGTGCGATTCTCACTGGCCATCAAGCACTGATGCTAATTCTCAAGGCAGAGACCTGCCCAATGTATCCGCTTCACAATGCACACGGAGCTTTCAGCATGAAGCGTGGCGTCGTAGGTGATGGGGTGTGTTGAGCAACGGGCCGGGGCGTGCAACAAGACGTGGATGGGTGTGGTTGGTATGCTGGTTGCCGGGCCAGCGCCAGCCTGTTTACCCTGCGTCATCGCTGCGGCACAGCCGGAGAGGAACGGTGCCGACGGCCAGAAAACAGAGCAGTGTGCAAAATAGCAATCTAAGCGTAGCCAGGTCACGTAGTCCATAGCGCGACTCTTTTTGCTTGGTCTCTGGTCGTCGTGCTGTGGCAACGTGCAGGTTGCGGTGTCCTGCACTTGGTTGCCCAACCTCGCGCGACGAACCCCAGCCACGCCTTTTGCCGTTTCTGTGGGAACAGCAGTCATCTGCACCACCTCGCTCTCAGCACACTTGAACTTTGACCTCATTTTCTCGCCCACGACCATTCACGGAGCACGCACTACCAACTGCACGAGCGACTGGAAGCAGCATCCACCTCGAAGGCGTTGGCTTCTACATCTTGAGCTCGGCTGGGCAGCCGGGCGTTTGCATTCATCGGCCCGCGATCCGCGACTCCATCGGCGAGACAGCCGCATTCCAACCACGTAGGGCCCATCATGCCTCCCGCCATCGTCTCCTCCCTCCGGGGCCTCATCCCCACCTCGCCGCCGGTCGGCACCACCGCAGACGACAGCCTCAACCTCGGCAGCGCAGGCGGGCCCCTCGCAGAGGCAAGCCGCCTGCTCACGCGCTCCGACAACAAGCCCGCGACGGACCCGGCTCACGGCGTGCTCGACCCGCACGACATTAGCAACGTCGGCTTCTTCGTGCTCTTCGCGCTCATCGGCGTGGCGTTCGTCTGCACGGGCATCTGGTTCTTCTTCTGGGCGCGCAACGGCGGCTTCCAATTCAAGGAGACGGACTGGGACGACTACAAGTCGACGGTGCTGCGGCGCAAGGGCCCCAACGGAACGCTGCTGTCGGGCGCCACGCCGTCGACGAACCTCGGCGGCGGCAGCGTGTACAA
Source organism: Tolypocladium cylindrosporum (assembly GCA_024340765.1). Lineage (NCBI taxonomy): Eukaryota > Fungi > Ascomycota > Sordariomycetes > Hypocreales > Ophiocordycipitaceae > Tolypocladium > Tolypocladium cylindrosporum. Next base: position 21,844 of record JALHCC010000483.1, read on the forward strand.
GGGCGTCATGGAGGACGACAGCACGACGGTGGTGACGGAGAGCACGGCGCTCAGCGGCGTCACGGCGGGGGCGAGCGACATCGTGGCGCGGGAGAAGCGCCGCGCGAAGCAGGAGAAGCGGGACCGCGAGCGACGCAAGAGACGCGCCGGCGACAAGGACAAGGAGAAGAACAAGCAGCGCAGCGGGCGCCACGTCGCCGACGAGGGCGGCGTGACGGACGAGCTGGCGGAGAAGGAGGCCCAGAAGGAGCTGCGCAGCTACCGCCACGAGAAGCCCGCGCGCGTGGGCGGCCTGAACAAGGCGTCCGAGGGCTCCAACTGGGACGGCAGCACGAACCCGACCGAGTCGACGACGGCCGAGTCGGAGCTGCTGTCGAACCGGCAGAGCACGCCGACGACGACCCCGACCAAGAAGCCGGCGCCGGCGGCGATCCGCAAGGTGTACTCGACAGCGGACCGCGAGACGGAGCGCATCCGCGCAGAGGCCCGGCGGCTGCGCGAGGAGAGCCGCATCTCGCGCCGGGACTTTAGCTACAACCGGCCCGGCGGCACGGAGAGCCAGGCGACCGAGAGCCTGCTGGAGGGGGGCAGCGCGGGGGGCAGCAGCGAACTCGGGACGAAGAGCTACCACCATCCGCTGCCGGAGCTGAGGGCGAGGGAGAGGGAGAGGGAGGAGAGGAGGGCGAGGAGAGGGGGATACAGGCGGGGACGGGGGGATGACGAGCTGTAAGGATGCACAGAAATTGCCTTGTGTTGTGCTGGGAGGGATATGCGTTTGGGATTTGTGTTTGGGATTAGCATGTATGAATGGACAAGAATGAATATACTACATGAAACATGTCTGCCGATGTTTTGCGTGGTAGCCATACTAATCCGGACATAGTTGGCGCGGTGAGCTTTAATGTTCGTCTGATGCTACAATAAAGGCTAGGTGTTATTTGGCTTCGATTCGCTATGACTATGGGTGTTATAGATCTGGCGCCTTTCGATAGCTACCTACCTATGAAGTAGCGGTAACGGTGTCCACTGCAGGGGAACAGGCTGCAACGGTCTTGGCTTCATGCGAATCCGTAACAGGGACGGAGACAGACTCGGTTGTCGTGCCAGGTCGAGTATGAGTCGCTGTCTCAGGCATGCATGGTCTCCGGCTGGACGACTTGCGCGGCCGCAAAACAACAGGCGCCCTCCGCATAGAGATACGCGCAGGTATGGTAGCCAGAGCAGAGGATTCATGCGTGCCATCTGCGTAGAGAGATGAGGGTGCAGCATCGCCACCGCGAACCAGGGCCAACGCCCAGCAGACGCCGAGTGATGGCGGCGGACCCGACGCCGAAACTGGCACGCATGACGTGAAACCATCCACGACCGGGTCACCCAGCAGCAAGCCAACGAGAAAGGCACGGCAGCCTACCTACAGTACATACCGAAGGTGGTCTGCAGCATACGGAGCGCACATTTCACAGCGCGCAAGTGCGCTATTATCGCTGTATGCAGGCAACCGGCGCATCCGCAGCCAGGGCGATCTCCAACATGGCGTCACTCCACCGCAGCGTCATCTTCGAGGCTGGGCAGGGAGCGGGCCGACGGGGAGACATGCGAGATACTTTGGCTTCCCCGCCACCGCATTAGCCTCGCCGCGTGCATGGGGGCCTAGGCGCTAACAGATCGCGATGTCGACGCACGTACCTTCCCCGGCACTGGGGCTGCCCTTCAGCAGGTGGGCACGGGTGCCTGACACTCACTCTCGCTTCCCTCCTCCAACATTCCATCTCTTCGACATCCCCAATCCGCCCGCTGCTGCGTCGCCTTCCTCCCGACAACCGCCCGTTGTTTGTTTCTGCCCGTCCCTGGCTCCCGCGCACGGAGCGCCGTCGCTTGTACTCTCGTTTTCTGCCGCTGCGCTGCGGGCGGGCGCCCGTCTCCATCTCCTGCGGCCTCGTCGATTGGCTGCGATATCCTGCCACCTGCGTCGACGACGAGCCTCCGCGTGGCCGGCCATCCCATCCCGTCTCCTCTGCATCCCATCCCGCCGGCGGTGCCTTTTCTATCCTGCCGTCGACGCGGCGATTCTGCTCATCGCGCGACGCACGAACCACCCGAGAGCGACGCACGGGGTCGCCGAGCTGCTCGCCCTTGGCCGCGATTGACCTGATCACCATCCTCCCTCCGCCACCCCCTCATCTCACGACGGCAGCGATAGATATAGACGCCCAGCCGCAGCCGTCGCGGCGGTGACGCCCGTCCGTCTGCCACGGCAGCCACTCGACTCCGCTGCGACCGGGCATCCGATCCGACCAACTCTCCCGACGTCGCCACCATGGCCGTAGCGGCGCCCTCGTCGGCCTTGACCGGCATCATCATCGGCCTCGTGTCCTCGTTTGGCTCCATCATCCTCATAGCCCTCGTCGTCTTCGTCTTCTGGGCCTCGGGATGTGCGGGCTCGGGGCGCATCCTGCTCGACCGCCTGGGCCGCCCGGGTGAGTACGACGATGAGCAGGCCTTTGCGAGGGACGAGGCCGAGGCGCTCGAGACGATGGATGACATGGCCCGGACAGAGTATATGAGAGCCAAGGGTACGTCCACCGCACCGCACCCACCCAAGCTTCGATGGTTTGTAGAGCATCCTGGGTGCTGACATCTGCGTGCCTAGCCTTTGTCACCGCCAATCCTCCCGAGTCCCTCCAGACCGATATTTCGCTTTCGCAATACCTCGCCATCCAGGAAAAGGGCGTCTCCGCCTGGGAGTTTGAGCCCGAGCTCGAGGTCGCCAACTGCTTCGTCGAGGCGCGGACGGAAATCGAGTTCTTCGACTCCGAGTGCACCGTCATGAGCAACCTGCCCGTGCCCAAGCAAAACGACGTCTACTACTGGGAGGCCAAGATCTACGAGAAGCCCGAGAACACACTGCTGGCCATAGGCATGGCCACCAAGCCCTACCCGCTGTTTCGGTTACCTGGTGAGCGAATCCCGCGCCTCGGCCGCGCGCCAGCATCTAACATGATTCCAGGCTACCACAAGTACTCTGTTGCATATCACTCCGACGGCTCCCGCCACTATAACCAGCCGTTCAGCCGGACACCCTACGGGCCGCAGCTCGTGCAGGGCGACGTCATCGGCGTCGGCTACCGGCCCCGGACGGGAGCCATCTTCTTTACACGGAACGGCAAGAGGCTCGAGGAGGTCGTGCACGGCCTCAAATCACAAAACTTCTTCCCTGCCGTCGGGGCCAACGGCCCGGCTGTTGTCCACGTCAACCTGGGCCAGTCGGGATTCGTCTTCATCGAGGCCAACGTCAAGAAGTGGGGCTTGGCCCCGGTGACGGGTAGTCTTGCGCCGCCGCCGCCCTACGGCTCCGAGCAGGGTAGTATCCTGCTGGAGACGGGGACCAAGGACGGAGCCACGCCCGGCCAGGGCCGGCCCCATGGCCAGTCGGTCAGCGGCTCGCCGTACAACGTCCACCACGTTGGAAGCAACCTGAACGCACACCACGGGCGTTCACGGAGCGGCAACTTCAGAGTGCTTCCTCCCACGAGCCCCGGCCCCGTCAGAAGCCCAACTGACATCTCCCTCGCCCAGTTGGTGCCCAACGACGAGAGCGGCGAGGCTAGTACCAGTTCGCTTGTGCAGGAACAGCACGAGGAGCATCACGACGAGAACCCCTTGCACCTGCATCTCGAGGATGCGACGAACCCGCCACCAGACTACGCCAGTCCTACCCACTCGGACGGCGATCGACGGTACAGCACCGATAGCGAGAACACACCCTTGATTAGAGTCATGAACCGCGGCCGGGGCGACTCGACGTCTACGGTGATATACCAGCAGCACCAGGAACAGCCGCACCCTCCCGTGCCGAGCTACAGCGATGCGGTGCGAGACGGCGCCGGCATGCACAGGCGGGACAGCCCCGATGCCGAAACGTCCAACAACCATCAATCTCGAGACAATAGCCCTCGCCATGTTCAAAGCGACGATTTTGGGCGAGATGCTTGAGCGTCCATGGATGACACCATCGTCCTCGAGGGACGAGCGATGGAATGAGTTTGGCCGGCTCCCACTCTGGAGCCGGCCGTCGCGCGAAACAGATCAAAAGCCGGAGTTTGAGGGGAGATGTCTTTATCCACAGTATAACGTGTCCGCGTAGGCGCCTCGGAGTTTTGTATAGCATCAGGATCAGCACGAATCTTCTCTCGTTGACACGACACGCACCTACACATACCACTACAACCGCTCACACTGGGTCTATTTCTTTTTGTGTTTCCTTGCTCTTAGACTAGGGCTATCCGGTCGAATCGGGGTCGGGCATGACGGGACTGGAGGGCGGCTGATTAGCGATACCCACCATGGCTGACGAGAATGCATTCGCTGTTGAACCTCATGACGTTGGTGTTGGCCGCCGCCTTGGATGGTGGTTGGAGTTGTTGGCGGCTGAGGGTAGCCAGCTGTCGGCACTGGAATAATAAGTTTATATGACGATTCCACCTGCCCTGATGAACCTGAAACTGCAACACTGTCTTCCGTAGGGTGGGCTCCCTGGCAAGAAGGGCGCAGGGTGGCGAGCACGGGGTGAAGCACATGTTTACGTCTTTGAATTGATGTATCTTTGGGACGTGGTTCTATCAATCGATAGTTGGCATGGGTATGGCCCGAGTTGTCTAGATGGACGGGCGACGGGTGTAGTTTCTTTGCTTTGAAGGCTTTGAAGACTACAATGCATCTACTCCATCAACGCCCCGTGGCAACTGTCACCCCGTGGCACCTGTCACACGCATACAGCTAGAAGCTGTAGACGATGAATTCCCGACATCTTTCCAACGCATCCCCACACCCTGCAACCCCTATCGAACAATAGGTATGAACTGAGACGGCTTGCAACCGGCTTGAAGACGCAAGGAACTGGCTGTGCTACGAGCTGGGGCGTTAGCAGCGCGGAGGTTGACAGGCGGATGAGGCTGCAGTTGCCATGTTCTCCCCGGGACCGAGTTTCGGGATCAAACCCCATATGCGGCTGGAAGGAAGACTGAGAGCGGGTGGCAGCCTTCTGTATTTAACAAAGGGCGTCACTGACTACTTGAGCTCGAGTTCCTAAGCTTGGGATATGGAAGAGCCAGCACGTGCAAGCCAGGGATGTCGTTGCAAGTTGTATAAGAAACACAGCCACAACACCACGACATTCCCTCCGTCCGCCTTATCGCAAATCAACAGACCCAATCTCTGATACTGCCGGCTCAGTGATGGATGATCGATTGGCGGCGTGCAAAGTGGCGTTCCGCTGGATCAGCCAGCGCCTCTTTACGCCTCCGCATACCACAGCCGCGATAACATCAGCATGACGAACCTCGCAGCCATCTCCGCAACGAGCCATTGCGCGTGGCGTCGGTCACGCCCGTGCTGCGAAGATGGTAAAACTGCGGTGGATCCGCGCAAAGTCGATGCTCATGTCTCGCTCGAACATCACCTGCGACAGCAACAGCAAGCAAAGCGTCGAGAAGCAAACACCACGAAATGCATGAGACACTGCAGAGGGGGCCGCAAGAGGTCCCCGCCGCGAGGGCGAAGCGAATGCCCATCTACACGGAAATCGAAATCGACCGCCCCCCGGATCAAGTCCGACACATCGTGCGTCCCCAACCCTCATCCCCAGCCGCTCATGCCGTGTAACCGCGCGCCCAGTTCCTCGACTTCGCATCGTACCCGCAGTGGACGCAGGGCTACATCAAGTCCATCACGGCCTCGGACCCGGCCCTCGCGCCGGGCAGCTCGCTCCGGGCCGTGACGGCGGGCGCGACGGTCGCGCCCCGGGTGCTCGCCAACGCGCCCGACGAGTTCCGCTGGC
>JALHCC010000484.1:0-50662 GCA_024340765.1 Tolypocladium cylindrosporum
CCCCCCCCCCCCCCATCAGGGCAGCCTCTCACAGATACAGTCCTGGATCGACTCGGTCTGGCCAACCCACCCGACATCGGGCTGTGGCCTTACCTGAAGAACGCTGGCGTCGTCACTGCCATTTACGGAAAGATCGGCAGCAAGCAAAGACGCTGGTTGGTCCATGCGGCGCCTAGGCAAAAATGCTTGTCCAACCTCCTCTTTGACGTCCAAAGTTTAACAGAATCACATGTGCGCCACGTCCTGGTTGCCCCCCCAACCCTGCGCCATCGAGCAGCGTGAACTCTACTTCACTTGGACGCATGAACAGAAAAAACGCTCGTCCAACTCGTATAAATCTCTTTTTCTCTTTTTGGCCTCTATACTCTGCCTGCCAGCCAACTACCATGGTATGTCTCGGGGCAGCGCCTCTGCCTGCTGCGTCCACCCTTCCTCCGCCAACTGTCTCCACCTCGCTTGCTCCGGGCCTTTTCTAAATGCTATTTTGATTTCCCCCGCTACTGCCTATTCTTCAGCAAGCCCTGCAGATACGAGGCAAATCCCTTCTTGTCCGTAGACGTCGTAAGCGACCTGAGGAACTCTCTTCCGTCAATACCCAGGCTTGGGAACAAGCCATTCTGCAGCTCCTGGATGAACATGTCTCCCGTCTTGGTATAGATCATCTGCTCCAGGCTGGCAATCTCCGTCAACACCTGCTTCGTCTGCGCGTCTTGCGCCGGCCGGAAGCTTGGGTTGCGCATCACCTCCCAGCACACAGTGTGGAACCGATCGATCATGAACCGATCGAATCCGGGAATAGCCGGTGAAGGTCTTTCGCTCGGTGCGCTGGGGTTCTGTGCAATTGTCGCCACGTCGCGCCCGCCCCAGATGGCCGAGATGCGTGCCATTAGCGTAAAGGCAAGTCGGCTCGGACCAATGTTCCCATCCAGAGTCTTTGCTAGCTCGACAATGGACGAGATCATCGGTTCGAAAAAGCCCTGGTTCGCCTCGCTGATGAGCACGCCGTCGAGCCCATTGTTGAGGATGATTTGCAGGAACGAGAGGTACTCCCGCCGCAGCTCCGCCAGCTGTATCTCGTCGTCGGTCCCCGCGATGGGCTCGCTGAGACCGCCAAAAATACGTTGCAGCAGTGGCGTCAGCAGCATGTTGAGCACTTCGTAGATCTCGGCCTTGAAGCCAAACACTACTTGGTCTAGAAGACGCAAAAACATGGCCATCTCGTCCTTGGACGAGCTCTGCGACAGCAATCCTTCGATCCACTGGGGGAGCTGGGGGAGCACAGCCGAGCCAAGGACGCCCAGCAGCTTGGAGAAGGAGGACCGGCAGGCTGTCCGGATCTCCGACGACGAGTTTAGCTGGTTCAGGGCAATGAGAATGGCCTCGGCTGCTCGCGAGAATTCGTCCGACACGGCTTTCTCGGGCGGCGCGTGGTGGGGAGAGGCGGATCCGGGCGTCCAGTCAGAAAATCCGTGGGCCAGAGTGCCAAGAGCCATAACAATGTGATGGATTTGGAGCACGGCCTGGGCGTCACCCGATTTTGCCCGGGGCAGATGCACCTCCATGTCCTGGAAAAGGGGATCCAGGACGGAGCGAGCGTATAGGGCCTGCTTCTCCGCAGGGGTGCTCTGCGTCGACGAAATGCATCCGATGGCCTCGAAAAGGTACAGCTGGCTTGTGAACAAGGCGTCCGCAGAGTGGTCCGATTCATCAGAGGACATGTCGTCATCGGCGTCCTCGCCGGGCACCTCGGCCTTGATGGGCAACAGATCTCCAATCGACTGGATGACCGTCTCGGCCACGTTTCCAACCCGAGACCGTAGCTGCTTGATGAATCGGTGGAACAGGTACCACGACCGAGTCTTGATGCGCACGTGCTCGTGATGCACCAGCCGCACAAAGTTTTCCAAAACTTGGGGGATGTACTCGGGGTGGCTTTCGAAGATGACGCAGTACCGGACGCAAATCTCCATGTACTGGAGTAGGATTGCCGGGTGCGAGAAGCTGGCAATGCCTAGTCACCAGCGTCAGTTGCTTTCTCATAGTGTTGGTTGTGGGTTGCTTACCGGATCCGACCATCTTCTGCATCATCACCACTAGCCTCTCCGACGCCTCGCTCGACGGCTGGTTCTTGGTGCCAAGCCCATGATTTGGCAGCGCAAGCTCGCCGAATAGGTACATCTCATGCAGGGCAAGGTCAAGATCCCGCCAATCCATGTTCGAACCCCGCTGGTCCAAGGTTTGAAAGGTCGTCGCCACCAGATTGCTGAGCATGTCCATATACAGAGGCTGGTCAATAGCGGCAATGGTCTTTTGCAGGTTCTGCAGCTTTCTCCTGAGTTCCTGGAACTCTGCCTCGTCCGTCTGCTCGTCTTCGTTGCCCCACGTCGACGTCTCGTCATACCGCATCTTCCGTATGATAGCGTCGAGTATCGGGGCGAGCATGCTTGAGTAATCATGGGGTAGCTGTCCAAGCTTCCGCAGGAAGGTGAGAAGGTCAGTCAGTGCGGGTATCACGGTCGAGCAAACCTCATCGTACTCGTCGGCGAAGAATCGCAGGAGGAAAGGCAGGAAGCTGTTGAGGTGTTGCTTGGCCCTGACTCGTGTATCTTCGTTGATCGTAGCGTCGTCAAGGGCTTTAACAATGTCCGACGTGACGGTGTTGACCAGCTTGGCAACTGCCTCGGCCAGGTCGGTGTCGTACTTTGGCGTCCCCTTGAAGTCGCTGAGGGACGGGCTAGCAATGAGCTGGCCCACGATCTCCTGCAAGCTGAGAAAGGAAATCATATCCATCTTGTCCCCGGACCTCATCTTCTTGCCGCAAATCTCCGTCAAGGTATCGATAGCGGTATCCCGGACCTTATCCTCGCCGCCGTGGTTGGTGCGGCCGACGACGGGCAGTAGCAAGTTGAGCATGTCCTGGCTGACGACCAAGGATATGTCCATCCAGCTAACCCACTTGCCGACGACCTTCAAGGCTAGCTCCACGACCTGGTCGTTGTCTGCATATCTTGAAAGCAGCACCTTCCAAGACTCGGCGACCTTGTGCATATCCTGGGCGCGAAGCCGATCTTTCAGCTCCGTATTGCGCTTGGCATCGTTGCTCTCCCGCGCCAGGAGCATGTCGGCGATTTCGTCATGGATCGAAGAGAGAACTCGTAGGTAAAGGAGCACGCCGGCAGCATTGCCGGTGTTGGTGGGCACGCCGGTGAGGTCCCAAAAGTCGTCGAGGAAGCTCTGCCAGCCGTCCTGGTACAGGAAGACGAAGAGGTACGTCAAGGTCTGGGTGAGCTTATTCTGCAGCGAGACGGGATCCGGCTCCTGCTGGGCCTCGGGGCCGTATCCCTGGCGGACATACTGCAGCAACGTATATTTGAGATAGGCCAGACTCTCGCCATCGAGGCCCTGCGTGTGGACGGCGTAGTTGACCACCTCGAGACACACCATGCGCACCACCTCCGAGGTCCGCGGCGTCCGGGCGAAAAGGTTGGTGCATGCCTGCCAGCCTTGCGGGTTGGATCGGAGCTGGTTCAGGAACTCAAAGGCCTGCTCCTTGAGCGACTGGGTGGAGGTGGGATTCGACAGAATTTCGACGGCATTTTCGATCTGGGGGGCGGGAGCCCAAGGTCAGCATGGGCATACAGACTCCTGCATCAGATGGGGCAAAGCGGCAGCGCCTCGCAGCACAGGTCGAAGCGCGTGCAGCTGGGACGTGACAGGACGTCTGGAGGCGGCATGGAAATGGCAGAAATGGCGGGGCAGCCAACGGTAGCGGGATGACGAGCATGGATGAGCAAGGCACGCGGTTGTCGGACGTACCTGAGCCTCCATCCTCGATGGAGTATTGGCACGATGGCCGAGGGCAGAGGGGGTGGGGGTGCGTCAAGGAGCGAAAGCTGCTATAATTCCGGCAGCCCTGTGGACGCAGCATTCACCATCGTTGTTGGGTTGGGCGACGACAAGGCTACCGTGGAGTCATGCCTGAGCCAGATGGGGGGCAGGCGTTCGGGGTTGGCTCGGTATCGGTGCGTAGAGTAGGCTGGGGGTCGGCTCGCCAGCTGCTGTCGCCAGGGGTCTTGTTCGGCTCGACGATGGCTTCTCGTGGCGGTGCGTTTGCGTCTTTAACTGCCCGTTTCCAAAAGTCGGTGCGAGTTCTCGCGTGCCGATGTGGAGTGCTTTTTGCCTTGGTGTTCGGCGGCAGATATTCGGTTAAATACAAGCTTCCAGAACTTGTAGAGGGTCCACCGTGTGGCTTGCCGCGATTCTCACACCCGGCACCGTACAGCCCAGGCCATACGGCTCAGACAAACACCAATGACTTTAATGCTTAACTGGACGACATTACGCGCAAGGGGAACGTATTCACATCCAGTTGGGCTTGCCAGGCTCTAGTGAATTAATTTACGCTTCTTCCAGCTGCGCCTGGCCTGATATCTAGGTATGAGAGGATGCCTCCTATTTAGCAGTTGGTCTAGGGTACAGCAGCGCATTGAGACTGCAACGCTTGATTACGTAGTTCCCCCTAAATCGGATGCTGAACTGGAATCGTTTCGGCACGTGGCCAGAGACTTCTCCGAAGGCGTTCAAACAACGGCACAGGCAACGGCTAAAGCGTTCAACGGTGAAAGAAGGTTGCCACAGCGGTTGGCATGTGCCTCCCCGCGGCATGAACCCGCGTGCATGTGAATCTGCCCGTTCAGCAGCTCCGAGCTGGATCGGGCGCGATCAACATGAGGATATACCCTGCCTGACGAGGGGACATTTCTCCATGATGCCATGGGCGATAGACACGTCGATAATAGGTGCGCAATCGGGGGGGCTGAAGACTTGTTTGCGTTGACCCTGCGTCTACGTATCGCGCTGCGTTGGTCTTCGTTCCAGAGCATCACGAGCTACCCAAGCATATGCGGCACGTTGGAGCACATGCCACCGATGTCGCTCTAGAACGTTGGTATTCTCAAGCCATACAAACTGAGCAGCATGGAGTCGAGCGTTTGGGTGCATTCGCAGAATGGGGCAACTCGACCGCTCGACGCGATAGCCATGAGCCCATGCAGCATTCTGGACGAGTGCGCTTGGAGTCGTTAGTTCACTGACGTACGTCAGTGAGGCGGCTTTGGAACTCGGCGTGGCATGTGTTTTAGGCTGAGACATGACCCGTCAGTTTGATCCGACTTCTGGGAATCGCGCCGACGCACGCGACTCCGCTCGGATGCCCATCCGAAGAGTGAAGGTTTTCCGGGATGTATGCCGATAGTGCAGAGTTGATGGGGTTTAAGAGACGAACAAGCAGCAGGAATCCCACAGCAGCAGAGCTGAGTAGAGGGGTTCTCGGGGATGGAACAAGGAGCGAAAAGTTTGCCGAATCTCGATGTTACCGCGATACGAAGTAGGCATCCCGTTGCCCGTCGATCGCGTCTTCAACAAGTCTCCATCACAAGGGAACCCGCGTTGGTGTGGAGTCCACTCCTACGGTTGAATCTCCCGGGCCCGACTATGCACATTATTGGAGCCCACCGCGGCCTATTAAAAGCTTTCATCTCTTCTGATCTTGCACTGAAAAAATGACTGTCATTTCTCCTGTTGCGGGGGTCTTTGACGGGCCCCCTGTTAGCTGGTGGTTCGGCAGGTGGAGCGCAAAGAAAAGGCTCATCGACGGGCACTTTGCCCGCCATGGGATGTGGAATGGCGCGCGAGCTTGAATCTTACGATACGAAGTCTAGGACGCGGAAGACCCGAGATGGTTATATGCCCTTTTTGGGAGCTACGAGTACTGGACTGCAGGATTCGGCTACTGAGTGGATTGTTTAGAAGATGACAATGCCAGGGTATGCAAGAGCAGGCACGAGAATTGGTTGTCAGATGCAGCCCGTCGGTGTGGCATCCTTGCAAGATGCATTGTTCGTTGCGGCCTGATGTTCTCGTACTCCGTACTCGTCAACGTTTGCTGGGCCTGGCGGGCGCGAACCTCGCTCAAGGGGGACACAAGGCGGGCCGGTGTGGGTTGTTAAGAAGCTTGTTTTCAGACACGACATTGGGTAACCGGGAACCCTGATCGCACGCTGCAAGGGGCCGCTGTGCGTCGGACAGAAGAGTTTCCGCGCTTTGTAGACTGCAGCAACGTCTCAGGCTGTGGCACAGTCAGCGCACGGAAGCGCAGCGCGTCGTGCGGCCTCTGGTTCAAGCTCGCCATTGGCGCAAGGCGACGCCATGCGCACGACCACGCCCGGCCTGGATACGGTGATCTGCCATGGTGCGACACAGCAAACGCACGTCGGCAGCACCCGACAGGACAAGGCAGGGCATCGCGGCAAGAGATTGGACGAATGCCAAGCAGCGGTCTCTTGGGTTGCGCCCAGCACGACGCATAGACGCCATGATCCGTGGGGGGCTGCGCCGCGAGAAGGGAGCTGGCAACAGCCGTCTCCTTTTCCTCACCGTCTCAGGGTCGCAACTCGAGGGTCGTCTTCGTTTTCTTTGACTACGACCCCTTTGGAAAGAAGTCAGGGCCATTCCCATTCCCCTGTTCTGGGCTAGAGGGCATAGCCCGAGGCCGTGGCCAGCTTACGAGTATACATATTGCGGCCCTCACCCAATCAAGCAGTTGGACGGCTTCAGACGGACACGTTGGTGGTTCCGGCCGCTATCTACTCGTAGTCTGGGGCGATGCGTTTGATTGAAGTCGACGCCTCGACCACCTTCGGGCCGCGGCCCCTGCACTTTTGCCACCTCCCAGGGGGTGGTAAGCATGGGCTTTCATCTCCGCGGCCAGCCAAACGGAGCATTGCATCGTTGGCTAAAGGAAATAAAGGTAGCACGAACAGCAATAAGGTACTCCGTACGAGCTAGACGGCCACGGACATGGCCAGTGATACTTTAAGCTTCAGCCAGTTGCATGCGCCAAACAATAGGTTTGTCCGCTGTTTGGCTGGCCACCCCCATCCCTCGGCGCCAAGTGGTTGGAAAAGGATGCTTGCAAACGGCTCGAATAGGCAAATAGGCGGCGCGGAAGTGCGAGAGCGAGCAACAATAGCTCCCAAGGGCAGATGGAATGGTTGGCTGAGAGGACGCAACGTCCAGGTCGTGGAAGCTGTCGGGCTCCAGTGGGTGGGGAGGACGATCTGTACCTGCATTAGCGCAGGGTGAGAGGAACCTCAGCCCCAGGTACCGTCGAGTTGGCGTTGTTGTGCAAGCGGCGGGTGCCGTTGTGCAAGGGTGCATTGTGGCAGGGCATTGTGTACTTGTACGAGTACTCGTACGAGTATGAACGTGCATTGTGCATTAAGCCGCCCAATCACCGTTTGTGACGTCCGAGCCTCTGCCATTGTTTCGGTTTGTCGCTCCGGCCAGCGGCATACTTTGTTAGCATCGCCTGTTCTCTGCTCGGTGTGGCAAAGCATTTGCGACCGGTGCTCGTTTTGAGGGGATCCCTTTTCGAGAGAGAACACCTTGGTCAGCGCAGGGAGAAGAGGCAAGATGTCGAGTGCGAGGGCAAAGCATGTAAGTGTGAGGTAGCTCCTTCCGTGAGCTGGGCAGGCTACCACTATTTTTCTGCGACATCCCGCTGGCGTTCTTTTCCTCCTCCCAGACATCCTTCACCAGAGCTATTGCGAGACATTGTCTGCAAGAAGCGTGAGACCGTCGTCAGCCACTGCCGCCAGACACGAGAATAGACACGAACACCTGCTGGCTGCTGTAGTCCGTACTCCGTACAGTGCAGACAGTTCTGCTTCCAGGCCCGCGCACCCACCATCTTCTTCATCTTCATGCAACAACCAACAACCGCCACGACAACCGTGTACTCGTACTGATACGGAGTGAGTACCTAATTCGTCGCTCCCTTCATCATTCAATCTCTCTTTTTTTATCCTCATCCCTCCCTTTGACGCGGCATCCCTGATCCAGCAAACAGCGGAGAACAAGCACGGTCCAGTTCAGCCCCCCGCCCTCGGTGGCTCTCTCGTCCAAACAGGCATCGGACTGGCATGTTTCGCGGCCTTTGCAGAGATCCAAGAGATTGGCGGTACGGCCAAGAACCAACCGCAGAATGGAAGCGCCAGCGCGCCAGGTCCCGTCACCGATGCCCTACGCGCGCTGCTGAGCTTGCTGGCTCAAGCAATGCGCGCCACTGTGACGGCGACGAGCCAGCTACCCAGCGGCTACGATGCTCTGCGTGACCACCCTTTCACTGTTTGCCGAGATTGTACATTGTACGGCACAGTGCCACTGGTATGATGCCGTTCGGTCTGCCTGGGGACTACTGGATTGTGGATGCATGGGATGACATGGACATGGGGGCCAACTGAGCTGTGCCGGTTGAGGGCGACGAGATGGGATGGTCATTGGAGAGGGGGTGCGCGACCCATCAAAACCTCCACCGACATACCCCTGGATTAGCGTCCACGGAGGAGCCAGCCGCCACGCAATTTCCCGGGGCAAGCGACGACGGCAAAGAACCCGGACACCAACAGAGGAGAGCGGAGGCGAGGAGAGGAGGAGACGTTGCGTCGGCTCCGTGGTATTAATATCCTGCCATCCTCCGCCTGGGCTTCGCTCTTTTCTTCTTTTCTCCTTCCTTCCTCAGCCAAATAAGCCAACTTCACAAGCACGTCTTTTGACTCGTCTTGACTTCGGTCGTCCATTCTTTCAACAACACTCCAGCAAGCTCACGCTTTCGTCACTCTTTACTTCACCTTCCGTTCTTCACGAACCACCAACCGTCTTCAAGATGCGTTTCTCCACCGTTGCTCTGATGGCCGGCTCGGCCCTGGCTGAAGTGACCACCGACTACACCACCCATGTGGTCACCCTCACCGCCTGCCCGGAGTCTGTCATCGACTGCCCGGCCAAGTCCCGTACCACCAGCGTCGTCAGCAGCGTCATCCCCCTGACCACCTCGACCGTCTACGCCACCAAGGTCCACACCATCACGTCGTGCGCTCCCACTGTCACCGACTGCCCGGCGCACAGCACCATCGTCACCACCGAGACCATCGCCGTGTCGACCACCGTCTGCCCGGTTGTTCCCACCTCCAGCCACTGGTCCAACAGCACCGCCACTGTTCCCACCGGTCCCTGCGGCGGCAAGCCTTGCCCCCCTGCCACCGGCGTTGTTGTCCCTACCGGCGGCAACTCCCAGACTGCTGTTGTGCCCCTCGTGCCCACCAGCAAGGCCCCGGCCCCTGTCTGCCCCGGCACCAGCGTCACTGCCATCACCAAGAGCTACACCACCGTTCTCACCTCGGTTGAGTACTCGACCATCCAGGTCCCTTGCCCTACCGTTCCCGTCGTCCCGACCAACGGCCCCAGCGGCACTGCCACCCCTCCCGTCGTCACCCCTCCCCCCTCTGGCAACTCTACGTAAGTCGACCTGTCCCGCTTGGAACTTGGCTCCGGCAGAAATACAAGTTGTTTGTAACCACAAATTCGCTAACAACGTTTACAGCAAGCCTGTCAACCCTCCCGCGGTCACTGCTGGCGCTGCTTCCTTCGCCGGCTCTGCCCTCTTCGCCGCTGCCGCCGGTGTCGCCGCTTACGTCTTCGCTTAAATATTTTCTTTCGACTACATAAGTTGAAGCCTGAAGGCTACGGCAACATTTTTAACGACAAGCATTATATCTCGGGATCTTTGTTGGACATGTACAGAGTTTAACCTAGTCCCCCTGAATATTACTGGCATTTTTGACGGCAAGAGCAAGAGGAGCATGCAAAAGGGTCAATTCGATGTACTTAATATTCTAATTGTATTGGGGTGGGCGTTCGGGGGCGGTGACTCCTGTGGCAGGGGCGCCGACCTGGATGTCTGGCTTTTTTAAACAACCTTTTTTCGGACCCAATGTTGATGAGACTGACAAAGAAGACGTGAGGCTCACTGCCACCTCTTGCAGTGCCGTAAAGAGCCTCCGTCAACTCAAGATCAACTCCAGGGGAGCAAAGCGGCGGGGAGTGGTCGAAACCCAAACAACACGGCCAGGTTCGGCCCCTGACAACATTCATCTCTTCTGGGCCTATTATGCCACGTGCGGCATAGCCCATGGGGACTTGCCAGGGGGGAAATGCCAGCCCTTGTCGAAGCGGAAATTACACCGGGCGATGATGCGGGGTGATTGGTGGAAGAAGAGACGACGTGGCGAATCAGAGCGGCGAAGCAGTGAGCAGGATTTGCCTGGTGTAAGCTGCGTGCACGAAATTATTCACTCGTGCATAGGGGACTATTGATGGCCGTACCTGTCGTCTGTGCTCGTCGCGTTAGGATACAGGATACGAGGTGAAGACTTGTTGGACCAGCGGAGGGGGGGATCGGCAAGGGTATTTCGGAGAAGATTCTTCTTCAAGCTTGGGACTGACGCCGACATGAACACGTCCGCATCGACCGAGAGGACTTGTGGACGTCGTGGTCCAGCAGCTCCACGGTCCCATACAATCCAAGACCCATTGACGTATGATGCAGGACGGCAAGGAGGCCAACACGCTGCGTTTTCGCAACCTTGTTTCGTCTCGTCTCGTTTCGTTTCTGGTCAGAGGGCGGCAGTTCGATGCTCCCGCTATCCGTAGTACTCGTACAAAGTACACCTCCGTCTATGCATCCTACGAAGATGGGTCGCTGTGGCTTAATCGCGGCGGAGCGCCAACCCCGCATGTATGTGTGTGCTGCTTCTATTGGCACGGCGTTCGCGAGAGATGAAGCTATCACCACATGTACTCAGTCTGAGAAAAGGCTTGGTGTGTGTGCAGTACTCGACAAGTCCCTCTTCTTGCAATTGGCGCTGTGCGTCAGCCGCCTGTGCCCATCATGCCTCCATCGTTTCGGAAAAAGGGCTCATATTCCGCATCTCCTGCTGCCCGTGCTGCCCGTGCGTGTAGCATAGCCCGTGCAGCTATCGAAACTTCTATTCGTGGTACGGTTCGCTCAGGTCAAGGCGCAGTAGGGCCCCTCACCGTCGTCAATCAGTATCCCGTGTGAATAAAAAATAAAAAATAAAGAACAATCGTATCGTTCGCAGACAACCCATGTCGAGAGAAAGACGAGAGCATCAAAAAGGTCAAGCCGGGAGTCGAACCCGAATCTATGCCGTGTGAAGGCATCGTACTAACCGTTATACTACTCGACCATTGAAGGTGTACGCCAGTGACCATGCTACGGAAGTTCTTATTATGATTTATTAAGGCTTGTGAGAAACTCAAAGTGCTATTGGTTGTCGACGGCGAGGTGGAACCTCAAAAGGGGGATCCGTCCAATTGCCCCACCACCTCGTTCAAGAAGACCAAAGCAACGAAGTACGAGTACATCAACTGAAGTGAGTACGGAGCAAGTAAATCAATGATAATACACGGCTCCACGATGACCTGATTCCGCTGCTGCCAACAGAAGATGCAAGATGTGAACTCCCCGCGTTTGATGTAGCATGCTGACGAGAGGGCTGTCTTTTAGGACGGCCAATGTCCTCGTCCCTAGCGACGACTTTGTCGCTACAAAGAATACAGCGCGGCAGGGGCGGCGACACCACGGACGAGGTGATGATTGATTCCCAGCCAGAACGGTCCCATTCCACCTGTACTGACGCAGCAATAAGCAGGGCTCGAACTTGGCTGATGAGCATGGCACGCGTGACAAAAGAGAGCGAGGAACAGGTACGAAGTAGTCTTGCGCCCCGACTATCCATCCCACACCTGTCTATCACCCTACGAATTGGGTCGCAGTAGCAGCGCCGCTGGGGCTTGGGCTCCCGGGAATCATCACAGCAGTGTTTAGAAGGATGGCAAGTGACCTTGTACGGTTTGAGGTTGTCACATTCAGAAATCCACGCTTATATACGTCACTACCAGCTACATCTGCCGGAGTGTGCATCCCAATTTTGTTTAGCCCGTTTGGCCCTTCTTTTCGTATACCCTGTTCCGTACCATGATCTCATCGCATGCAATATCGTCTCAACCAAAGGCCTACTGAAGAGCGTTGACGGCAACCGCGGCGTGGCTTGGCTCCGGGGCCGCGAGTCTCCCCGCCTCGCAGCTGAGCTTCAACCACAAGGTGCCTTGCTGGGAAGCCCCGCTGGGCAGGGCGGCGGCGGTGTCGGTGCGCATCTCGCCCAGCGCCTTGAAGCCTCCTCGGATGCTGTCGGCCTCGTAGCCCTTGGCGCGCAGCACGCTCGTTGCTACGCGGGCGCTGTCTCCGTCGTAGCAGAGGAGCAGGATGCGCTTTCCGTCAATGAGTGCTTGGAGGTCCTGGTTCGGGGACTTGAACGTGTCCTCAAGCTGCTGCCATAGGTCCTTCAAGGCCTTGGGATCCGCGAACGGACCCGGAGTGTCGTGGTGGACAAAGGGCACGTTGACCGAGCCTGGCAGGCGGAACTGCTCAAAGTCGGCTGCCTGGCGGAGATCGATGATGGCCGTGTTTGGCTTGGGGTGGATGAGGCCCTCCAGCTCCGAGCCTCCGTTGGTGGCCAGCGTCGGGGTGAGCCTGAGCACGTCGTTGATCATGGTCTCGTCTACGCCGAAGAACTCGTTGAGAGCATCTGATGCGGCTCTCTCCCACTTCTCATCATACCGGTAGAGGTCAACTCCCAAGAGTTCCTGGGGCGTCGGGTGTCAGCTGCTAAAGTCCCATCTTGATGCGTTCTCGCCAACACTGAAACGTACCTCGTTCGTGATGGGGGAAAAGTACGAGTCTCCCAGCTTCTCAAAGTACTCGCTGATGTACTGGTACGGCAGATCGCAGCAGAGGAACGCGCAGTGGATCTCGCCATCTGGCCCAGCCAGCTCTCCGAGGGTTCCGTCGGCCTTGCGCTTCTCGATGAGCTGGAACAGGCCCTGCAGATTGAACCCGGAGGAGGGGCCGCAGACGATACCCTCTCGAATGAGGTCGAGCGACAGAGAGTACGAGTCGTGCGAGCCGACCTCTTCAATCTGGTCGACGGCCGTCCTCCAGGGGAATTCGACCGGCGCGAGAAGCGCATATGACCGGGGTCCGGGAACACGGTCTCCAGGGGCGGTGCACACTCTGCGACACGGCAAGTCAGTCAACCTGTTCCCGCCCAAGTGTCTGTAGTATTGCGCTGTACGTACCCGAGACGGAACACCGACGGTTTGGCTTCTTTAAAGTAGGTACCCAGACCGGTCATTGTTCCTGAAGCACGCCGTTAGATGATAGCCCTACCGAGAGCTCTACAACACTCACCGGATGTGCCCATTCCGGCGCAAATCACGTTGATCTCGGGGAGTTGCTTCAAAATTTGCGGCCCGGTCCATTTGACGTGGGATTTCCAGTTCTAGTGGCCTCATTAGAACAATGCTCAAGCAGAGAAACTGGCTTCCAACTTACATTCTCATTCTCATACTGGTTCGGGTTGATGGCCGACTCGGACTCTTGCGCCATCCTCTTGGCGGCTTTGATGCCACCACGCTCATCCAGTGGCTCCGGCTGGGAGGGACCACCAAAGAGTGTTCTGGTTGGTGTCAGTAGGACTTTGGATGTTGTGAGTGTATGGCTGGAACACTAACATGTTGATACCAAACAACTGCATAAGTCGGATCTTGGCCAAGCTGGTCTTGTTGCTCAAGAAAGCCCGGACGTCGGGGAGGCCATAAAACGCACGAGCTATCAGCGACATGGAGAGCACGGTAGACCCTGAGCTGTACTCGACGATCGTCTGCGTCTTCCCCGGTACGACGCTATTCCCGAGGAGATTCAAGGCTGTGTCGGCGTTGTTAGTGTTGTCTCTTGTGATGTGCAAGGCCTGGGGTATGCGAGTCACTTGCCTGGCATCGACTTGACATTGTTGGCCGGATGCATCGACATCATCTTGGCATATATGCGCACGCCATCCTGGCGGTATGGGTTGAGGCATTCCGGGATCTCAACCAGGGGAAGGGGCGGCGAGGACTCGGGGTCAAAGTATTGACGAACAGAGTCCGGCCCCTTGTAGACGTTGAGGTAGTTTTCCTTTGCCATGATGGACGGTATCTTGCAGCTCTCAGATAACAGGAGAAACTTGGATTCGCGGTTATGATCTATACAGGCTCCGACTTGGCTGTGAGAGCAACCGTTGAACCGTCCCTGCAGACTAGGAACAACTTGGATCAAAGGCCACGTCGTCTCGGAGGACCAACACTACTTATCCGATTCAACTGGGGAAACGGCCGGCGTTAGGCGAACGTCACACTACCCCGTCCGAGGATACGCTGCCCGGCTTTTGCAGCATAGAAGTGGCACTTCCGCTGTGGCGTGCCGCATCACTCGCATGCCCTCGCAACTACCATCCCAATCAGAGGCGCGGTTTCTCGCAACGGGGCACTGCCTAGCGCCTAGATATTCGTCATATCACCAGAACAAAAGGTCATCCGGGAAAACACTGGGGGGCGTCGCGGCCAATATGGCTCTTGCTGATCCCTCAGTGTCTCGTTTATACTACCCCTTGGCGGAAGTTGGGTAGCCTGCGACTCGCAAGGGGCGGGATCCTGCTAGTCGGGTAAGCACCCGGCGCCCCGACGATCCCTGCCCGATACAAGGATGAAGAGGCAGTTCGAGCGCGTTTGGCAAGTACCCAGGCGGCCCTCGTGGCGGTCCTGTCGTAACAGCTGACTGCGAGCCCGATGTATCCGTATCCGCGGCTGACCATCAAGGTAGTAGCGAGGACATCACGAACGCATGGGCCGCCGCTGACAAAAGGCGGATTACTCCGAGCAACTGCATGCGCTTCGCAGGAACATAATGCCTGATCGATGCCGCGAGGAACCTTGATAGACCCGTCGACGACTACATACGAAGCAACCCCTGCCCGGCACTCGATGTGGAGTATCGCAGTCCGTAGTGCGGAAGAGGCTTGCCGCTCTGTGCCTCCCGGGCTTAGGGGATCGCCAAAAGGTAACGGCGGATTGCGACGTGGGATTGCGCTTCTAAATGTCTCAAACGCTCTCAGCGTGCCTTTTCTCCGCGTCCTGTCGTTTTGCGATTGTCGCCGTGCAGCCCGGGGAATCCTCGACTGAGAGAAGGGCAAACATTGACAGCGTCGCAACCGCTTACAACAAGGTTGCGAGCTGAAATGCAAGCACGGCTGGAGGGTGCTCTTCCAGACTCCAGGACAATAAAGGATTCGGACAGCATACTCCACCACACCCGCGCCTTACGTACGAAGAAGGCCTTTATCCCGGTTAAGCTTGTTTGCGGCCTGCGCGCCTTGTGCGGCTCGTCACGGCCAGCCGGGTCCTCACGCACGCGCTCCTGCACTGCGGCGGATCGGGACAGAGTCGTAAGAGGCGCACGGCAAATTCGACGGCCAGATGCCCCGTGCATGTTGATAGGCGAGGCTCATTCGTCTGCCCGACCCATGTCCGGCATGGACCCCGGGACGGGGCCCGGATATGGGTCTCGAGGGTCTCGCCCCTTGATGCGTGATCCGAGGCGAGGAGCCCGTACGGACTACGAGCACAGGTTTCGCACCGCAGTCCTGGCCCTTGCAAAAGTCCTATTATCTGATCCAAGGTCGGCTTCCTCGAGCTCCCATCGCTCCCATCGCTCCCATCGCCTCCCACCGCTGAACACCGACGGGCAGGACGTCCGCATCGAGCGCCGCTGATATTGCTTCCACGGCGGGACACTGGACACCATCGGCCGCATCGTGCTGATTCCACGGCATCATGGAAAAGGGAGCGAACACGGCTCAAGGGCCGCTTGTGCCCATCGACGCGGGCGCCGACTCGGGCGCGCCCCAGAACGTCGGCGCCGACAGCAGCTCGGAGAGCAGCAAGGTGCACCAGTTCAACGAGCAAACCAACTATGTCCCCGTGCGAACAATCATCACGGTACGGCGACGTCCTCCATTCCTGGCCGGCCGCGACTCTGACTGTCACAGATCTTTCTTGCATGTGCAAGCGTCGATCTGCTGGCTCTGATGGATCAGACCACTCTTGCAGCCAGTTTGTACATTATCGGAAACGCCTTGGGGTCCACGGACCAGGTTTCCTGGATAGCCAGCGGATACTTCATGTAAGTCCACGTCCGCGGTGGCAAAGAGCGACTTCTCACGATACCCTTTCAGCACGTCGACCGTCGGCCAGCTCTTGTACGGGCGCCTGTCTGACATCTGGTCGCGCAAGGTCATCCTGCTCGTCGGACTCGCCATCTTCTTCCTCGGATCCCTGGCCTCGTCGCTTTCCCAGTCCGTCCTGCAGCTCACCATCTTCCGCGCCTTCACTGGCATCGGCGGCGGCGGTTTGATGACCGTTGCCCAGCTGATTGTCAGCGATGTCGTGCCGCTCCGAGAGCGCGGCAAGTACCAGGGCATCCTCGTTCGTCTCTCCGATGGCTCGACCCTCGGAGGTTCCCTCACTGACGCTTCGCTAGGGCGCGGTTGTCGCCATTGCCAATGGCATCGGGCCCGTCGTAGGTGGTGCCCTGGCCTCCAGGTCGGCGGATTCGTGGCGTTGGATCTTCCGCCTGAACCTGCCGCTGACTCTGTTGACAACGTTCTTCGTGATCTTCTTCATGCCGCTGAAGAGTGTTCAGGGGGATTGGAAGCTGTAAGCCTGCCTCATCTCACCCCCAGAGCCACATGGATGCGTGCCCTGACACATGCCAGGAAACTCAAGGCCGTCGACTTCTTGGGGATTTTCCTTGCTTTGGCTGGTATGACGGTTGTAATCCTGGGCCTCACGTGGGGAGGACGTGAACATCCGTGGGAGTCGGCTCACGTCATTGCCACCTTGGTCGTCGGAACGGCCGTGTCCGCTGCCTTTGTCGTGTGGCAGTGGAAGGGGCCGCGATACCCCCTCATGCCCCGTATGTCTCTCTAGGCCCTGGCCGAACCTCTGCCACTGCTGTTGCTGACCTCCATCGAGTCCACATCTTCAAGTCCAAGATCGTCAACGGCGCATGTCTGACCATGGCCATCAACGGCTGGAACTTTGTCATGCAGGTATACTACGTGCCGTCGTTCTACCAGCTCGTCTATGGGTACTCGGCCACAAAGTCGGGAGCGATGCTGCTGCCAATCACGATTATCCAGACGGTAAGCAGTACTCTTTCGGGCCTCATAGTCCATTGGGTCGGGCGCTACCGCGAGTGCATCCTCTTCGGGTGGGTGTGCTGGGCTGTTGGGCTCGGATTGATGTCGACTCTGGACGAAAACACGGGCGTCGGCAAGCAAATCGGCTACGCCATCATCATCGGAGTGGGCGTTGGCAACACGCTTCAGCCGTAAGGCCCCTAGTCCCCGACTCCGGCTGGCCGTGACTAACTGGATCCAGGGCATTGATTGCAACTCAAGCCGGCGTGGAGAGACGTGACATGGCCGTTGTCACCTCTTTCCGAAAGTGAGTTGCCGAGGGAGCTATTCACAGTTGCTTGATGGCATGTACTAACAGCGTCCATGCAGCTTCGTGCGAAACCTTGGATCGACGCTTGGGTTGGCGATTTCCGGGACTATTCTGTGAGTCCCTATCACATCACCCTGGGCTGACATGAAGGGGCCAAGAAGACAAGCTGACCGCGGCCGGCCGCTGTGCTCTAGAAACAACATTCTCGCCCATGACCTGTCGGCCTTGAACCTTGACAAGGCAGCCTCAAAGACTCTCTTGAGCAACCCACAGACATATCTTGAGACGGTGTCCGTGGAAGAGGCCCAGCGCATTCGAAGCGTCCTCATTCCAGCATATAGACAAGGGTTTCGGGTGATTTTCCTCGTCGGGGCGTCGCTGGCCGCCCTCGCCTTTGTGCTCGCATTTCTACTGATGCCCCAAGTCGAGCTGACGAGGCCCGACGACGAGAAACTGAAGGAGGAGGGGCGTAAAACAGAGGAGGAGAAGCGGAATAAGAAGAGCTCGGCGTAGACCTGCGGCGCCAATGCCAACAAAGGGGGTTCATGGCAGGTCGCTTGAACTTTGAAGAAGACCAGGGGCAAAAATTGTAGTTACATGGACAAAAACGGCGTGCGAGAGAGATTAGATTGGGGCAGCAGCACTAGAGTTTTGCATAGGCTGGATTGTAATGGGTATAGAGCACCGTGTAGTAGACAGATTCTGCATAGATTGAAGCATGCGATCCGTGTCCTTCGCACATGACGTGTCGAGGTGATAGTTGTTGGAGGCGAATCAGATCCAACGTGATCGCTGCGTCACTTTTCCGCAGGGCCGCCCCACCAGCGCTCAGATTGCTCACACTCACCTCTCAACACCTCAACACTAGACCATCAACTCCCAGGATCAACTCGACAGCTGTTGGTCGCTGCCCGGAGACGCAAGATGACGCGATTCCGGCCCTGTATAGATCTCCACGCCGGCCAGGTCAAGCAGATCGTCGGCGGCACCCTGGACAGCACCTCGTCGACACTGCAGACCAACTACGTATCCCAGCACCCAGCGGCGTACTATGCCCAGCTGTACAGGGACAGTGCTCTCGAGGGCGCCCACGTCATCATGCTGGGCCCAGGCAACAACGAGTCTGCCAAGCAGGCTCTGCAGGCGTGGCCCGGGCACCTCCAGGTCGGCGGCGGCATCAACGACGAGAACGCAAAGGAGTGGCTCGACGCCGGGGCGTCAAAGGTGAGCGAGAGCCCCGATCGCACGGCGCGCTTGGATCCGCTCCAGAGTGGCTGATGGCGACAGGTCATCATCACGTCCTATCTCTTCCCCGGGGGCCGCTTCAGCCAGTCCAGGCTGGACGCGGTGCTCCGGGCCCTGGGCGGCGACAAGAGCAGGCTGGTCATCGACCTCAGCTGCCGCTGCCGCGGGGACGACAGCTGGTTCGTCGCCATGGACAAGTGGCAGACGATCACGGACATGGAAGTAAACCAAGGTGAGCGAGTCCCGCGCCGTCGGGCTGCCCGGGCCACGCCGCACCAACCCGCGCTCACACGCAGCAGCCTCGATCAGCGCGCTGGAGCCGTACTGCTCCGAGTTTCTGATTCACGCAGCCGACAATGAGGGGCTGCAAAAGGGCATCGACGAGAAGCTGGTGGAGCATCTGGCACGGTGGTGCTCCATCCCTGTCACCTACGCGGGCGGAGGCAGGCGCCTGGAGGACCTGGAGCTTGTGAAGCGGCTCAGCGGGGGCAAGGTAGATCTCACGATAGGGAGCGCCCTGGACTGCTTCGGCGGGTCGGGCGTCAGGCTCGACGAGTGCGTCGAGTGGAATACAAGGCAGAGCCCCTGAGCTGCGATGTTGTGATGCCATGCGAGGACTGTGAGCGTGCACATGATGGGGCCCTGATATGTCCAAGGCGTAGATACAAGAGCGTCTTGGTAATTCCCTCAGCAGCAATGCCTGTCTTGTCCTTCAGGCCGTATCCGGCACGTGTAAACAATGCCGAGGGAACACAAGACGACAGGAACCGCTGTGGGGGGGAGGGGGGTTCGCATGAGCGTCAAGACTCGAGCGAGGCATGGTTGCATAGGACTCGTAAGCGCCAGGAACATGGCGGGCCCAATCATCACCCGCAGTTCGCCATCGCCACATATGCCGTAGCACGATGATGTAAAGCATACCCGCAGTCGCCTGCAAGTCAGCGCGGATACGAGCCGTCGTCGGCAGACAGGCCATTGTTTGGCCTCAAGGCGTCTCGGACCCTGGTCGGCTGCCATGGCGACTCTGGCAGCGTTGGCGCTAGGGGGGCGGTTTTGGGGGCTTCCAAGGCTGAAGCTGCAGCGGGCAGGCGGGGTAAGACCCTGTACTGTGCTCTAGCGCTCGTGGCGCTGTGTCGCGGGCAGATTGGCGCTGCGTGACGGCAGCTGGCGGGATAACAGTTGCCGGGGCAACGCCCTCCCGCGACGCCATGGTGTTTATTTTCCACGGGCCAATCACGCCTCTGGCGGGAGTCACCCTCGCTGCGTTCCTTAAACGCCGCGCCCTCACCCTCGCGACGCTCCTCTGCTCGTACCCAGCTCTGCTCCCTCTCCGCCCCGTCCACCGCGCTGCCAATTCTCGCCTCCATCGTCGACGGTGTCTATCTGACGCATACGGTCGCCGTTTGGGCCTGGCTCTGTGGACGATTTCCTTGCCCTTTCCTCGCCTTTGCTCGCCTTTCCTCGCCTGTCGGTGCATGCAGCTCGGCCCAACGCGACGCCCAGTGCGGACTCCTGCAGCAGCATTCCATCGCAACGCATCTCATTTGTCAGACTGGCCTCGCCGCGTGCCGATGCATTCCAGCCCGGCCTAGCCTCGCCGCCCGAACAATCAACAGAGGTCGTCATGGCCTCTGAACCGGTATGCCGAATCTCACTTCTCTGCCCCCTACCGCGGATCGAGACTCTGACGCAGCCATCCCACCCGCCCAGGTGCACCCTCTGCGCATCGCCAAAAGCACGCCCGCCTCGTCGCCGGCCAAGATGGCCAACAGCCTGCCCCGCCCGCTGTCCGAGATCTCCCCGACGGAGAGGCGGCGCAACTCGCCCAGCTGGCGACAGTACACGCCAACAAAGGTTGGTGGAATGCCCGCGGTGGCTGCGACCATGCTGACGCCCATGATGCAGAAGGCGGCCGTGCCCGGCAACGACTCCTCCCCATTCCAGTCCTCTCCCCTCGACTCTGCCACCTCTCCTCGACTCTTCTGGCAGAACCGCAACGCAGAGAACATGCTCCAGGGGGGGCGCTCAGGGTCGCCATCACCAACGCGTCGGTCTTCGATAGAGCGTCTCCAGAGAGCTTCCCGCGTCAGGAACAGCAACATCCTGGCACTCGAGCAGAAGCAGGAATATGATCCGACTCGGATTCCTCACATCGAGAGACCCCTCGCTAAGGTCCAAGCAACCTCATTTGCGTCATCGTCCAGCTCTGGTGGGCTGCGCTCCTTCGACTCCGAACAAGGAGCCTTCGACAGCAAGTCGAGTCTCTCCATGATGAGCCCCTCGAGGACTTCCCCGACGCTGGCTGCCGGTGTTCAGAACGCGCCCAGACCAGCGAGCAAGGACCAGGCTTCTCCGGCAAAATCCTCTCTGTCACCGACCAAGTTCAACAAAGGCACCTTCGATCCCGAGGCCGGGACGTGGTCCGGCCACTCGTCGCTCGACGAGCGCGAGCACGAGCTTCCCGACGGCCGGTTCCTCCATCGCCACCCCAAGAGCGTGACGTTCGATGCTGCTCCACCACAGATCAACGAATATGAAATGGCAACGCCGGATCTGTCGTCGATCGGTACCAACTCGCGCGAGGGCAGCTACGAGTCTGTCGACGACGAGGACGATGAGGACATCATGTATGAGCCTGGCCACGTGGAGGTCGGCGAAGACAGCTTTGATGCGTCCCTCGAGGACACAGACAAGACCCCGGTGGTTGGGCCCGATGATTGGCGCGGAGATAGCCCTATGACCCAGAATCCAGGACAGTTCGAGGGCAGCCCGGTGCCCGAGAGCATTCCATCCATGGTCGCCTCGGGCCGCCCATCCCACAAGCGCACGGATTCCGCCAACTCAAATGGCGACCACCGCCCTCTGCCGCCACTCCCAGGCCTAGGCCATGCCAGAAGTCAGTCCACGGGCTCTGCGCCAGCCTCTCCAGGGCTGTCGGCCACCGCAGAGAGGATGCTCGGCGGCAGTCCCCATAGGAGCCTGCCCGTCCCACCTCCCGCCTCGGCGAGCAAGCTGGACATCCAGAGCTTTGGCAATGGCAAGATGACGCTGGAGGAGCGCCTGAAGCTTATGATGCTCTCGGACGATAACAACGGGAAGACTGCCGCTGAACAGCAGCGCGAACGCCGACTTAGAAGGGGCGACCGCCGCGATCGAGGTGACACTCCCCAGTCTGAGCCAGAGTCGACCCAGGGCCTGGAGGCTCTGGAGGAAGACGACATTGTCGGCGACATGTCACTCTTGGACGACTACGAAATGCCATCGCGAATCTCGCGAGAGTCCATCATGCGCAGAGTCAACGGCAACGCGGCGTTCGAGAAAGATACCGAGTACCACTTCTCCTCTCCTGCCGGTACTCCAATTTCCCAGCGAAGCCCTGAGAGGAGCCCAGAGAGGCAAGAAGCCGTCCTGGATCCCGATGTCCCCATTCCTTCCACTGAAGACACGATCATGGAGGATGCCGATGAATCATACGAGCAGGAAGACAGTGTCATCATCACAAGGGCTCCCGAGGATGAACAAGACGATGCCCTCGATATGTATCGCGACATGGACGACAGTGAAGAAGATTCGCAGCGACCCGCCGGAGATGATGACGAAAGCCAATACTCCGACATCGAGTCAACTGGGGACAGGTCACGGAGCAAGGATATTGACGCTGGGGCCACTACCCCACGCGCCATCTCGCCAGCTCAGTTTTTGAGTCTCAGTGGACCCATTCCTGACCTGGCACCATTCACACAAGGCCTGGCTGCATCTTCGGAGGGAGAGAGCAGCTCTCTGCCCGCGGCCCAAGATGTGGCTGAAAGGGCAGAGGCGGCTGATCATGCCCCCGAACATGCTTCTGTCCAGCGACCACGCACGCCTGAGAGGCGCATGTCGAAGCCAGAATACGACGGATCTGGCTGGGGCGAGCCCGAGGATGTGTCCGATGATGAGCCCGGAACTCCAGACTCGGTCATTCACCACCCCATGTTCTCGGATGATGAGGAGGTTCGCGAGTCACCAGTGATCCCTGAGCGAGTGGCGACCGTCAGGTCCGCCGCTGGCTCGAAGCTGAAGACTCGAGTGTCTAACACGCCTTCTGACCTGGCTGCCATGAGAGAGGCTCGCAGACACGTCAGCCATGAAGTCCCAACTGTTCCCCCGATCCCTGAGAAGCACCGTAACCGTGCCTCGCGCGACTTTGCCGCGGAGCAAGATGAAAATCCTGACGAATGCCTCGAACGCCATCCCAGCTTCAAGAACAGGAGCTTGACTTTGGATTTCGACATGGGCCTCAGCCTCGATCAGGATTTTGAGAGGGTCATCGAAGCACAAAAGGTTAATCCTACCCACTCCTCCCCCAAGCCGGCACTCAGTGCCATCAACACTCATGTTAGACAAGCATCCCTGGAATTGATCGAGAGAGAATTAAGAGAACTTGATGCTAACGTAACTTTTCGTCCTCAGCGCGGCTATCTCATGCGCCAGAATACGAAGCTTGTTACCGCCAGCGACAAGGATGAGGTCGCAACTTGGAAGACCCGATCCGCCAACAACTCCCCTGTGAAGCAGGACCGACCACAGTCGTGGGTCGTCGAGCCTTGGAACGGGCGGCCTCGTCAGAGAAGCTATCGGAAGCGCCCTGGAACCAGTGGCCCAGTTCCACCCCTGCCTGGTCAGGAGAGCAACGCCGCGGCTCTGAACCACGCGGTTGAGGAGGACGCTCAGTCTGAAGCTGCCACGATAGACAGCGGCGAGAGAGGACGTCTCTTTGTGAAGGTGATGGGTGTCAAGGACTTGGATTTGCCTCTCCCCAAGAGTAAGTTGACTGCTTTTCTGGCTTGCGGTCCTTGTCTAACAGACTCAGATGAACGGACTTGGTTCAGCCTCACCCTGGATAACGGAGTCCATTGCGTTACCACCGCTTGGCTCGAGCTGGCTCGAAACGCGCCCATCGGCCAAGAGTTTGAGCTCGTCGTCCCGAACGACCTTGAATTCCAGCTCACTCTCAACGTCAAGCTCGAGAAGCCTGCACACGTAGCCCCACCGGCCGCGGCTGCCAAGATGAGCAAGCCAAAGACATCTACATTCAGCAGAGTGTTTGCATCGCCCAAGAAGCGAAAGGAGCTGGATCAGCGCCACAAGGCCGAGGAAGAGCGCTTTGCCCAGCAGCAGCGAGAGGCACTCGCCCGGCGGAACAACGCACCTACAGGCTACGAGCTCCTGTCGCCTCTCACGGCCGAAGACGGTAGCTTTGCTCGCGCTTACGTATGCCTTAAGGAGCACGAGAGCCGATGCTTTGGCCGGCCATATATGGCCGAGGTGGCTTGCTTCAACGAGTGGGCGACAGAAGAGGAGAGCTTTGCTTCCAGCGTCAAGAGCAAGCGCGGCAACACTGCTGTTGTCAGGCGAGCCCCCTACAAGATTGGAAAGCTGGAACTTCAGCTCCTCTTTGTCCCTCGCCCTAAGAACTGCATGGACGACGACATGCCCAAGAGCATGAACTCGTGCATCAGGGAACTGAAGGCATCGGAGGAGAGGCTGTCCCGCAACTGGGAGGGCCACCTGAGCCAGCAAGGAGGCGACTGCCCTGTAAGTTACCTCGAACCCGAGCGCAAAGGGAAAACCTCAAAGGCTGACAAAGATTCCTTTAGTACTGGCGTCGACGATACTTCAAGCTGGTGGGCGCCAAGCTCACGGCTTATCACGAGGCAACCCGCCAGCCCCGAGCGACAATCAATCTCTCCAATGCCAAGCGACTGATTGACGACCGCCGAGACCTGACGGAGAAGGAGATGGTAATCAAGGGTGGCAAGCGACGCAGGTCTGCCTTTGCCGAAGAAGAAGAGGGCTACATGTTCGTCGAGGAGGGCTTCCGTATCCGATTCAACAACGGCGAGGTGATCGACTTCTACGCCGACACTGCCGAGGACAAGGAAAGCTGGATGAAGGTTCTTTCGGAGGTGATTGGACGAGGCGAAGGGGTCGCGGACGAGGACAACAACGGCGTTCGGTCGCGGGCGAAGTGGTGCGAGATTGTCCTTAAGCGGGAAGAGCAGCTACGCCGGCGAGCCGAGGGCCGTCGAACGTACTCGCGGACCAAGAGCACGCTCACTTGATACCATCTTCTAGGACGGTGATTGTTACGCCCGCGTTCAGTCTCCGTCTTGTCAGACGGTCCGTCTGCATTTGCTGCGTTTGCTGCGTTTTGCTTCGACGAAGCCGGGGGGGGTTACGGGGGTGTCATGCAGGAAACGATGCCGGCGTCGACGGCGTTTCTTTTGTGCTATTATTATTATTAGGGGGTGCCATACGGCGCTCTCGACTGTACGTATTAGTTTTGTATTAAGACAGTGGGGATTATAATGAATCATGTGCGATTATTGTACGTTTGGGCCATGGAGGTGAACGAAGAATACGACGTCCATCCGGGCTCACGTGATAGCCCGCGAGCCAATGGCGGCGAGCTGCCGAGCTCCGCCCCTGTCAACGTCAACGTGGTGCGCAGCCAGAGGGGCACACGGGCGGTTTCATCCACCCTGGCCCTCTCAGCTGCCCCTTGTAGGCTACCAAGGCTACCTTACTTTGTTTGTACCTGCATCCAAGCAGACCAGCGTTACTCCTTGGGCCACGAGCACGCGAGCCAGCATCGCATCGCGGCTGTCCGGCCTCTCTCTCCTCCGCTCGCCTCCTTGCCCTGTCTATTCCATTCTCGGCCGCCACGTGCCTGCGCTGCCGCACACACCGTCACCATGGCAGGCCGCTTCGTTCGGGCGTCCAAGTATCGTGAGTGCTGTCGCATGGCCGTGGCTGCGCGGGGGGATTGCTGCTGACGCCCGCTCGCCGCAACAGGACACGTCTTCGGAAAGTCGACGAGGAAAGACTCCTGCTACGACAACCTGCACATCAGTCGCAATGCGTGGGACACGAACCTGGTCAAGGTGCGACGACCGCGGCGGCGCCTCTTGGCCATCGATCCCCCTCCCCCGCGCCGATGCTGACGAGGAGACTGTAGGCCAACCCCGAGTACCTGTCTGTCAATTGGGACTCCTCTGGCGGTGGCGCCTTTGCCGTCATCCCCCTGAACGAGAAGGGCAAGCTCCCTGATCAGATTCCGCTGTTCCGTGGACACACGGCCTCCGTCCTCGACACCGACTGGTTTGACCCCCCTTTTCGTGTCCTGGGCTCTCTCGGAGTCGCTGACCTCGCCCAAGGAACCCCTTCAACGACCACATCGTCGCCTCCGCCTCCGAGGATGGAAAGGTCTTCCTCTGGGAGGTCCCGCAGGACTTTACCCTGTACACCGATGCCGAGGAGATTGTCGATGTAGCGCCCGTGAGCAAGCTGGGGGGCCACTCGAGGTAGGTCGAACTCCCCACGGCCGAGATGCCACGCGGCGCTGACTCGCTGCCTACTAGGAAGGTCGGGCAGGTCCTGTTCAACCCCTCGGCCGAAAACATTCTCGCATCCGCCTCGGGCGACTTCACCATCAAGATCTGGGACATCAACACCGGACAGGCGCCCCTGACGCTCAAGCACGGCGACATTGTGCAGAGCCTGTCGTGGAACGCCGCCGGCAGCATGCTCGTGACGACATCGCGCGACAAGAAGATCCGCGTGTGGGATGTCCGTCAGGAGAAGCCCGTACACGAGGCCGTGGGCCACAGCGGAGCCAAGAACAGCAGAGCTGTGTGGATGGGCGAGCACAACCGGTTCGCCACGACAGGCTTCTCCCGGATGAGCGAGCGACAGGTTGCCCTGTGGGAGCCTGGCCGGTCGGAGCCCATTGGCGGGTTCACCATGCTGGACTCCATCTCCGGTGTCTGCATGCCGTTCTGGGGTACGCCTTGCCTCCATCGGTCGAGCGAAACCCTGGTATAGGATCAATGCTGACGTGCGGACAGATGACGGTTCCAACTGCTTGTATCTCGCTGGCAAGGGGTAAGGACATTCTTCCATCGAGGTTCCCATGCCATCCGGCTGACATCTAGCAGTGACGGAAACATCCGCTACTTTGAGTACGAAAACGACAAGTTTGAGTTCCTCAGCGAGTACAAGTCGCCCGATCCCCAGCGAGGCATTGCCTTTGTCCCTCGACGCGGTATCAATGTAGGGGCTTACCCGGCATCATAATCGAGTATGAGCCTGGCTAACAATTTCAGGTCCATGAGAATGAAGTCATGCGGGCGTACAAGACCGTCAACGACTCCTACATCGAGCCCGTCTCCTTCACAGTGCCCCGACGCGCAGAGACCTTCCAGGCCGACATCTTTCCCCCGGCTATTGGCACCAAGCCTGCCGCCACCACCAAGGAGTGGTTCGACGGCAAGACCGGAATCCCCTCCAAGATTGACCTGGAGAGCGTCTACGAGGGCACCACTCCCAAGGAGGTTCCGTCTGACTATAAGCCTCCAGCCCAGCCCACGCCAGCCCCTGCCGCGAAGCCTGAGCCCAAGAAGGAGGAGCCTAAGGAGGCCAGTCCCCCTGCTTCTGCTCGGGGACCTCCGCCGACTATGAATGAGCAGAAGGGTTCTATCTCTGCTATGGCAAACAGGTTCCAGGATAACGAGGAGGAGGAAGAGGACGACGACGAGACATCCAGCTTTGAGGAGGTCTCCCGACCAGCGCAGCGGAACGCGATGCCCGTCCGCTCGGAGCCCAAGCCTGTCGCGGTGCCTGTCAAGACCCAGCCGGCGCCGGCACCCGCACCAGCGAAGCCCTCGTCTCCTGTCAAGACTCCCACGGCTACGTCCGCACCGGTTTCCACGTCACCTACGTTGCCGTCCGGCGGCGTCGAGTCGTCCCTGGACCAGATCAAGCAACTGATCGAGAACCAGACCAAGATCATCACCGCACAGAACGACAAGATTGGCCTACTGGCCGCGGAAGTCGAGTCGCTGAAGAAGAAGGTGGGCTCGAGCTCGGGCTCGCAAGACCAGAGCGAGCGTATTCGGCAATTAGAGCTGGAGCTGGAGGAGGCGCGGTCGTGATTCTGCGGCGGACGGAGTTGGGGAGGGGTCCTTTGGAAACGGGGCGGATCAGGGGGCGGGGGTCGACGGATTGTGGCAGCGAACTGTATATCGAGCGAGGGAAACGACTTGCTGAAGTGCTGGCTCTTCACTTCGCAATGCGCATGATAGTTTTGTCCTTATGGCCTTGTGTCTCCGTTCCTCCAAGCTGTGCTTTGTCGCCGTGTCCGCCAAGTGTCCGCAACGAGGCAACGCGTTCATCCACCATTGCGGCAAGCTTCGGCCACGGACATCACGCTTCACAGGGTATAGGGCTCCCACTCCTCCTAGAGATGATCCCATGATCCAAACTCCGACTCGTTCGACTAGCAGTCATCACGTCAAGCGGCTAGGGATGGAGGCAACAAGCTCTGGCCCTCAGCTCTGCAAGCTACCCTGCACCAGGCGCCCGTCGACGACTTGTATACACGGACCCTCCCTGCCTCCCCTCCCCTCCGCGCATAGAGCAATGACCTACCACGAGCCGCGGCTGAGTTTCACCGCACAAACACCAATGCACGGCATCGCCTCGCTAGGGACAACCTCGTCGGGGCGCGCACGCTGCGCCTCTGCTGCCGCTGCTGATCCCTCCCCCCTCCTTCTCCCACCCAAGGCATTGCGCACCGATCACCTAGCCCAGGCGATCAAACAGGACAGGCGCTGGGCTTGACGTGCCGGACCGGTCTCCGCTGTCGGGGTCTGCTGTGCGTGCGAGAATTCCCGGTGCTCCGGCTGTGCGTGCGCCTTGCCTGGGACGGGGCCGCTCGCCGCGCGCGCGTTCATCTGCCGGGGCCCGGCCGACGGCATGGGCCCCGGCATCTGGGCTTCGTGACAAAGATCTCGCGGGTTTCATTGGTACTCGTACGTAAGGGCTTGGCGACTGCACCTCCGAGGTGCTGCATGCTGCTACCCTATCGACGATGGCGAGTGGCCGGGCCCTCGAGGCGTCAATGTACGGTACAGCGAATCGGCCAGCGGCACGAGGTGGTGGAGCAACGGTGTTTATGCGCCAGGGACCAGGGCATGGGCCGGCGGCGAGGAGGACAGTCTGTGTGTGGTTTCAGAGGTGTCCGGACGGGAGGCTACGCGGCGGGTGGCTTACTGTTTTCGTCTTTCTCTGATGTTGGGAGGCGAGATACGGAACGAGAAGGATTAGGAAAGAGAGCAACAGTGAGCGGTCCCAATGTGTACGCTACGAATCCGTGAAACAAGGGTCGCAACGTAGCCGACAGCTTGGACGTGGCACGGACTGGGTTGTCGTCAACTGCACGTCCTCCCGCCACTGGCAACAGAAGACAACGACGATGCTGATGTGACAAAGGCCGGAAGGCGAGCGACAAGCAAGATACGTACGAATGTCCACACCGTCGACCCGATGGTCCTGGTCCCACGACTTGGTTGCTTGCACTAGATGGACGCCGACCGCTCGGGCGGCAACTCTGAAACGCTTGCTTCCCTCTTATCCAGACTCTTCATTTACGGCAACTCTTGAGCGGCACGAAGGAAAGCGTATTGGCCACCGGGGGTTTCTTACGTGTCAAGTTTGCCATCGCCCGTTCCACGAACGACAAGCCGTATCGCTCTACGATCATCATGCTGCGCAAGGGGTCAACGTAACCTGTCATATCAGTCTGGTAAGCTGAACGATCGGAGGCAATATCCAGGTGTCGATCTATGCTTCGGACCTAGCCCCGTAGATGGCAACAGTTAGGGCGGCTATACGAGACCCCGAGGAACTGGCTGCCGTGAGTCAAGCGGCTCGTAGGGCGCCAAGGGCGGTTTGAGAAACCGAGGGTTGAGGCGTCGACTTCGGCCCGTACTCGTATACTGCGGCAACTTCTTACCAGCATCAGCAGACTCCTGCCGGCGGCTGAGAAAGACACAGAGAGTTGCAACAGATCGCCGTCTATCCCACTGCAGAACGTTCTGCCGACAATCTCGCCCAGCCCGGGCTGCGATCTTGCCGCTAGATCCTCACCATTGCTTAGCCGACCTGTCAACGACATGAAACTCTGGGACTTTGGATGAGCGAGGCCCGAGTTGGAACATCGACATCCCCGACAAACATCCGGGCAGTAGCCCGTATTCAAATGAGAGATCGACGATTCGGGCTCCACGCCGGCTTGAGTCTTGACTGCCCTTCCAGAACAAGGCTGAGGGAAAGACCTTCGCTCGTTTCAGGATGACAGAGTCGCGGGGACAGAGTTTCGACTTGTGCGTGGCAGTTGCATGGCAAGGGCGCCATGGCCAGCCTGCAGGACTCTAGTCTCTATATTCGTAGTTAGCCATGTTACCCCTGGCTGCTGGAGAGCGAGCGAAGGAAGTCCGTGGTGATGGCTGGCAGCCCACAATAAACTAAGCGAATGTCGAAGCCCCCGATTGATTGCGCTATGTGCCTGGCTCATGCAAGGCACACCAATGGGAATGGCCCATGACCAGTGCCATCATGTCAACAACGGCGGTGACGGTGGAGGCGGCGGGGGAGGTCCTGGGTGATGTTTCGCAGGTTGAGGGACTTAGGATTGTTTCAGGTTCTTCAGTTGGTATCAGCCTCGCGAACGGAGCTCGATGCGAGATCTGGCTAGAGCCGCAATGGGGCGGGGGAGCGTGCGTTGGATAGCGGGAAGCCAAAAAAAGGACCCGACAGAATATGCAGCCTTGGAAACTAAAACATCACGGTGCCAGACCACCAGCCGAGGTGCGGTGGAGACCGACCGCCGCCTCTTTCGTGCATGATCCGGGGCAGCAAGTCGATCGTAGGAGGCGGTGAACATGGATGTGATGACGACGACGGTGGTGTCAAGTCCTCGTGCGGATCACTGATGATGATCAATGCGGGTGGTTGGTGGCTGCTCGCCTCGGAGGGTAGTTGCAGTCTTGTTCAACAGTTGACAGGCTAGGAAAGTAAGCCGCTGTCACTAGATCTTGGCTTTGCCAGTGAAACAAACGCTATTATCGAGAAACTTGTTCCCTCGCCCTCGGTTTGGCGCCCAGCAAGGCCGAGTTCCCGTCTCCTGGTCTTGGTCCAAGACCCTTATGGTGGTTGGTTCCTGTACAAGGGCGCCAAGGTATTGAATTATTCCACCGACGTTGAAGACTGACCTTGAACAGCCGCCACGGTTGCGGCGACCACATGGCTTTCGGGTTTCAGCCTTGACCCGTTGCTGCTACTATTCCTGGCGACGTCCGGCCTATACACTCAACCAGATACAGGCCGGCTTTGCTAATTATAACGGCCCATGAAGCGGCAAACGTCGTTTGACTGGTAAGCAAGGCGGGAGAGACAGCCAGATGCCACAGTGACTACTTACGAGTACCTGCGCGATCCCCGAGGCCCAATCGATGGGAGTCGCCGAGGGTCATCCCGGTCCCTGACTGGACGTCGGTTGCAGGGGAGCTCCTCAGGCCGTTGATTGGCCCTGGCAGGTTAAGCTTAGCCTAATTTTGGCTCAACTGGCGCCTCTGAAACCTGTCCCGTCAGCTTCGAGTGCACTCTTGCTGTTGTGGTTCCGCAGCAGGACACGCCATCCATCCATGCCTGTGCTCTCAGATTGGCGAGCGTCACGCCATTCATGCTGTCGGTGCCAGAGCAGGCAGTCCAGTCCATCCATCAAGGCGGCGGCTCTGCCGTTGCTCGTTTCATTCCTGGCATCGGTTGGCGTCTCTCTGGGCCGTCGACTAGGCCACTACGCGCGCAGCCCAGCGCCGCTCAGTCGGTCTCTGTGCTGGGCGCGCACTTTTTGCATGTTAATAAAATTGCGAAGGGGTTCTGCAGATGTCATTACGGTGAGCCGATGGTACGGGATGAAAGCGGCACGATAGTATTTGCACGCTAGCCCAGCTGCCGAGACCAAAGTTCCCGTCGACAGGAAGCAATGCCGTTGTTCCCACATCGGTTGCTGGCGCCTGGCCGGCGATGTTGCTGGCGTCGACACCCCGAGCGCGCGGTCAAGAATGTTGTCGACCGGCACGGGCGGGACGATCAGGCGCGAAGCGATGGTGTTTCAGAGGCCAAACAATCCATCATGGTTGCTATGAGACAATAGCACCCGCTAGTAGTCGGTTGCGACCATGGTTGGGGCGAGGTAGCGGCTGGAAGTGGTCGTTCGCTGTGCTGTAACTCCAAATATTCAATGGCCAGTTGTTTCGACATTTCTGTTTGGGCTTGGCCGCTAAGGGGCGTCAAGGCGGCCGAGGACGGGCTCCTAAGCATGCGAATGTTCGCGCCGGCCCCAGTCCGAACAACAGCGAGACTTCTTGCTGGTCGCTCGCAGGTCATTGCCTGTTTCCCATAGGTAGAGGAAACGTGTGTAAGTCATGCGAACAACCGCAGAATCCACACCTGCCCCAGAAGCGGAGCAGATCCAGTCTTGCCCAACTGGCCGTTGTTGCAAGTAGGTGCCCCATCGCAACCGTGTCTTTTGTCCGACGGTGTATTCGTATCTCTTGGTCGGACCAATACTCGCAGCATCGAGGCCGGCGTCCGTTGAGCGTTGCTGAGTCGCAGTTACGACCGAGCGGCAAGCAAGATCAACGTGAGAGGTTTCTCTCCCCCCGCGCCAGCGGAGAGAATCACGTTCCTGCATTGCGTACCGACCAGCCCCGCAGCATTTGACAGTGGGCTTTCTGCAGTTGCGAGCGAATGGTGGATGAATACGCGATCGAATCAAATGCAGCGCCTCCGGGTGTCATCAATGGGCTCCTCAACGATGTCGGAGTCCAGCGCGGCCTGCTGCCAACCTGCGTCGGCGCCTGGAGATGGAGGGGCGTGCGGCATCTGAAGTGGCCACTCGGAGGGCGGTGCAGGTAGCGTCGGAGTCTGGCACAGGGGAGCGACTCTGAAGCATTGCACCAGGCGTGTTTCATCTTGAGCAGGTCTTCTCCTCCCGCTTCGAAGGCGCAGGGGTCTGCGCGCCAGCCACGGGCCACCATGCTTGGGCCTTTCCCGTCATATCCTCGTCGCCATGCCGCAAAGACGCAAAAGCGGCGCCGGAGCGCGAGCCCCGTTCGGTGCGACGCGGCCGGGCACTTGCACAGTAGACGACAGTTGTGCAACTACAGACATGGGCCAGCGACCTGTCGTTTTCGCGGCGAGCCAAGGAGGTTGATGAGAGTAGAGAATGGTCTCTCCCCAGCCGTCGAGTCCCGCGTCGGATGGGAAGGAAGCCTGCACCCCGGTCGGGCCTCACCGCGAAACGCAACCGCGGCTTCCCAAACAAGTGAGCTTGCTTCGGTTCGAACTGCACCTCTACATGTGAGGTATCCATACGTATCGAGAGCATATTTTGATGAGTGCATGCATACGGCGTACTCGATACATAAACCTCATCGCGCCTGTGTAGCCGAGACATGCCGTAGAGAATGTCAAAGCACGTGGTTTCCTGTCGCATTGACTTCCAAAACCATCCACGGAAAGGGGGAGGAATCGACGGCGGGGCCGAATCAATCTCGGGGCACAGGCAGGGAGCAAACATGACTTATCAATCTCTGTTAGAGCAGGTGCGACGAAGCTCGAAGAGCAGCTTGCCTCCGAGGAACAGGGCAGCGGAAATGGCCGTGGACAAATCAGCAATGGATTGGTTCGACGTAGCAGGAGAGGCAGTCACAGAAGACCACGGCTTTACGAGTAAATGCAACCAAAGCTGAGCGTTGCTCTTGTAAGCTCATTCCTTCCGAGTCCGTTCCTGGGCTTGTTTGTCGGTGATAACTGTCTTTGATTAAAATCACCTGCACTCAGAGAAGCCATCACTGAAGCGCAATCTCGAAGCCCCGCCTAGCAGCGACCGTCTGACGACCAGTCGCGGTGCTTATCACCACGGGGCGAGACAAGAGCTTGAAGAGGTTGGCACGGCCATTCGAATTGTGAACGCCGAGTTGTGCAATCCCCTGAGAGACCAGCCGGCTGCCACCCCTGTCCAGAGGACGCTGCTCTTACTGTACTCCGTACCAGCTGTGGTGATTCATGCCGACTGGGGTCTGCCCTGCACAACATGGGCAGTTTATTCTTGTCAGTCGAGGACTGGCTGCATGTTGGACAACAATTACAAAGTGCGCCAACAGGCGCATACGAGACGCCTGGTCTGGCCCGGCCATTCTCCTCGTCGGCCAGTCGCCGCTCCTCCGGGCCTGGCTGTGCGACGACTCCAGATCCCCGGAGCGGATTGGCCCATGCCGTCGTCTCACGAACCGCCAAGTGGCCAAGGCTCTGCCAAGCTGATTCCTCGTGAGCCCAAATGACGGGCAGGGAGATCAGCGACGGCCTGGTGAGAGGCACGAGGACGAGGACAAGGACGAGGCAGAGCGGCCATGATTGATGGTGTTGTTGCTGTCCTGTCGGCGAGGGGCGTGCGGCTAGCCGGGCAAGGGGGAACGAGCGCTCGATAGCCTCTGGTGGTTTGTTGACAACCCAGCAGGATTCCCACTGACGCTGATTATAATAGCATCGCACGGAGCGAGCCTCTGTGCGCCCTGCAGCGACCGGCATCTGGCCTGTGCTCAGAGGCAAAGCCACAGTCGGTCGAACACCGTTCCACAGGCTGACATCGTCGGGTTGTGGCCAGGAGCTGCATCAGCAGTGGTGGTGGGAAAAGAACGCACCTCGACGAGCAGAGAGACGGCCAGCCAGAGAGCGAGCGGCGGACCGAAGCTGAGGCATGGATGGCGAGCCTCGAGACCCCCCACCACCACGCCCTCGTCTCCCCACACCCACCCAGGCGCATCCCTGGCCAAGGGAACACGGAGGCCCGCCAGGGCAGCCGGACCAGGAGGGAGGAGGTCCTCGTTAGCACCGACCGCCAGAGCGGAGGAGAGGAGAGGAGAGGAGACGCGACACAAGAACTGCTGAGCGCTCGATCATTGCGGCGGCTGCGGGTGGGACGTGCGGGTCTACCGCACGAGTAATAGATGCAGAGAGTGGAGAGCGAGATTGGACGCTGCTGGTGCGAGCTGGTGATCCGCTGTAAACCACTCCAGGCCCATCGCTGTCGTTGCTGCCCCCGCGGTGCCGGTGGGCAGGTACCCGAGCGCGCTGCTGCCCACCCCCAGTTCCCGTGGTACCCAGCCGACCATTGCGCTTCGTTCCCCTGCTGCCTCCTCCTCCTCTCCCGGAGCGCTCGCCGTTGAGCACAGGCGCTCGCTCCCGCTTCCACGCCACGACCGCAGCCGGCTCATTAAACCCCAGCAGGCCCCCCGAGCGCCCGCTCTCCATCGTCGTTCTGAAATCTCTTCCTCTGTTTCTTCTTATTCCCCTTCTCTCCCAACCCCCCCTCTCGTTTCCCTTCAGAGCCGGCACGTTGTTGACCTGGTGCTCCTTTTCCTTCCCTTCTCGAGCCACGTCGTCGCACCCACCGCCGCCCCAATCCCCGTCCGTCGTCGCACGCCCTCGTTCCCGCAACGAAAACCAGCTGGCTGATTGACGCGCTGCGAACCTCTCGGGCTGGTGACGTCGTGTGTTGTTGACCGTGCCTTCGCCTTCTTTGCACCTTTAATTCGTTTCCGTCTCGTCGAGCTTCGCGCGCGAACCCTTCGGCTTCAACCCATCATCCTCCAACGCCTCGACGGCCAAACCCTCTCCCTCCGACGACGACTCGAACCCATCGCTCGCTTGACGCAGTTGTTGGGTCTTGCCTCGCCGAGTGCAGCAGTTCTATCATCTATCCGGGCTGGTCTCGAATATTCTCTCAGCATCGTCGCATTCTGTAGACGCTTTTCCTCTTTCCAACCAGGCAGCGCCTCTCACGATTCCCAACGCAATACCGAGTTGACGTGACCACACGTTCGCCAACCACGCCCCCGCCCCTTGTTGCAGGAGGACAACCGAGTGTCAGGCACCGCCAGTTGTAAATATCGGCGACCCTTCTACTCGCCCTGAGCTTCTCCGGCCACCTTTGCGCGACCCTCTCCCCCCCGGGGCCACGCCTCCTGTCCCACCGCCGGTGGACGAAGCGCACCACCATGTACTCTCAACACGCAACCATGGCACCTCAGAAGCCCGAAACTTTCATGCTCAGCACCGAAGCGCAGCAGGCGTTGCCGCACGATGCTCAGGTCGCCCTCCAACAGGTTGACAACCGTGAGTATTGCGGCGTCGTTCCTCGAAGCGGGTTGCATCTGACACTGGAGGCAGTGAAATACTTCCTCATCTCTGCCCCTGTCGATTGGCAGCCCGATCAGTACATTCGCCGATTTCTCCTGCCAACGGGCGAGTACGTTTCGTGCGTGTTGTGGTAGGTGGCTACGAGAACGGCCCGAAACACGTGAGCCTGGGAACTAACTGTCCTCCAGGAACAACCTCTTCCACATTTCGGGTACCGACATTGTACGATGCCTTTCCTTCAGATTCCAGGCCTTTGGCCGCCCTGTCAAAAACTCCAAGAAGTTTGAGGAGGGAATCTTTT
The DNA here is from genome assembly GCA_024340765.1 of Tolypocladium cylindrosporum. Taxonomy (NCBI): domain Eukaryota; kingdom Fungi; phylum Ascomycota; class Sordariomycetes; order Hypocreales; family Ophiocordycipitaceae; genus Tolypocladium; species Tolypocladium cylindrosporum. Next base: position 35,942 of record JALHCC010000484.1, read on the forward strand.
CGGACCTGCGAAACCTCAAGTCTGGAACGGACGCCTCTCTGGAAGAGCCAAAGAGCGCTTTCCTCGACTTCCTCTACAAGAACAACTGCATTCGAACGCAGAAGAAGCAAAAGGTCTTTTACTGGTACAGCGTGCCACACGACCGCCTGTTTTTGGACGCGCTTGAGCGCGACTTGAAGCGAGAGAAGATGGGACAAGAGGCCACCACCGTCGCCGTGAGCGAACCTGCGCTGTCGTTCCAGTACGATTCATCTCAGTCGCTGTACGAGCAGTTGACCAAGACGCAACAAGCCAACTCGTCCTCGTTCAGCGCCCAACAACAGTCTTCCTTTCCTCAGAGCCAGTCCACATCGCCAGTCATGAGGACCATGGACTCGATGCCCCCCCCCCCAAACATGATGCCACAGTCGATGCCCCCTTTAGCGGAGGGGATGGACACAATGGTATCATATGACTCGATGCCGATGCAGGCCGCCGTACCTCAACAGGTTCAGCCAGTCAAGAGGGACCCTGATTTCACGCGTGTTCAATACAACCAGAATGGTGTGCCGATTTCCCACGGCCACCAAAGGCACGCCTCAATGCCAGCCTACGGCCTAGAGTACTCGCCCGCCCCGTCATTCGTCTCTTCGCAATATGAGGACTACAACAATCGGGGAATCTCGTTCGAGCCCATCACGCCTCCTCAGCAAGCTCTGGGCATGGCGGGCGAACCTGCCTACATTGCGAACGAAGAGACGGGTCTTTACTCTGCCATCCCGGACCACATGTCAAGCATGAACGGCCTCAATGGCATGGTTCAACTCCCGGCGTCCAATATGGCTGGATCCCAGTTCAATCGGCCATACGGTACAAACAACGTCTACTCTGTGATCGAAGGCTCGCCGACATATAAGCAGAGACGACGGCGTTCATCCATCCCACCCGCTATGTCGGCAATGGCTGCCCCGCCGGTCACGAGCAATGCTGCCCACCGACCTTCGGACCTCAGAAGGTCTGTGTCTGCTTCGGTCGGCCCGCTAGCTGAAGGTGACGAGTCGGCCAACAACTCGCCCCCCGGCTTGTCGTACAGCGCCTCTGGCGCGTCAATGACCGGCCAGCAGCGTGGGGACATGGTTGACATGTCTCGACACGGCACTCCCCTGTCCACCGTGGACGGCAGCCCGGCTCTCAACCCCATGGCTCTCCAAGACTACTCACATGCGGACGAGTACTCTGGCGACGGCTCCATCAAGGACCATCGCCGGACTCTGTCTGGCCCAAACGGCATGGTCCGCCGTGCACGTTCGGCTACCGTAATGGAGCTTGGGCCATACCCTCACAAGTCTCACTCGTGCCCTATTCCAACCTGCGGCCGCCTTTTCAAGCGTCTCGAGCACCTGAAGCGGTAAGAAGCAATCTGACGTTTCTTTTGTCAATACACACCTACCGTGCCGGAATCTGACTTGAAGCCATAGACATGTGAGAACACACACACAAGAAAAGCCCTACATCTGCCCACATTGTAGCAAAGCATTCTCCAGATCAGACAATCTTGCACAGTATGATCCCTCATCTCCTAAACTGTCTTTCCTTTGTCAAATCCAACCTCTGGCTGTGCCGCAACCTTTAGCGAATCCGCAGCATCCAGAACGACAGCCTCCCTCAACCGTAGTCTTGCAGCAAGTACTAACGCACGTTTACTTATAGACACAAGCGCACCCACAGCCGTGAGGATGGCGGCGATGGCTCTTTCAATATGTCGGCCGAAGAGGAGGAGGAACTTTCCGGCGAGGACCAGCTTGGTTCGCTCGAAGAGGCATCGCCAACTTCCGAGATGGCTTATGTGCCTGGATCCCTCAATTCCTCCGCCGACTCGGCTTCGTCATCGCACGGCGCAAATCCCAACATGAGCCAGAACCAGACATTCAACAGCCTGCAAACGCTCAGCATGCCGATGACCATCAGCCAGCCGGCTACCATAAACGGCGTGATGTAACAAGATCGGTCTTTTACGAGATCCCTCAGCATTTTCTTCTAATCTGCGTTTGGATACAATCGTCTGTTTTGGGTTCATGTTGTCAGCAAGACTCAGGGGCAGGGCTTGTTATCTACGGCTCGAATCTCGAAACGGACTACAACCGAATGCCTCCCCAAGTCATTTGCTACTACTTTCCTTCCACCTACTTTTCTTTTATCCATTGCGCCACCTATTACCACCGGAGCCGCCTGCACTGCAGTGAAAAATAGGAGCAGCCATATAGACATGAGCTCGGAGAAGTGACGAGCTTGCCGTTCGGCCATTGGGCGGAACGAAGAGAAGGGGACTTTCATCATTGGCGCGAGGCGGGAAATGACGCGTTTGTATATTTAGTCGCTTTAACTCGGGGGGAGATTCAGGGAGGATCGGAGAATACCAGCGACGAGGGGATTATTCCCGAGTAGATGGATGTAGGGGTTACGAGAAAACTGAGAATCAAATCATTGTCCATATTCAAACTGGTTTCCGTGTCATGGCTCTCTATCTTGTCCCGTGGTATCTTCGTGACATGTGCGGTCAACATCTGTCCCGTTCTATGCGAAACGGCACATCCCTATGGTATCCAATGCATTATCTCTTTCCCCTTCTTCCAAACACATCTCTACCACCTTCGATGCCCTTGACATCCCGCTCACTTATTCGCAGCTCGGCACCCTTGAGTCTCCCCACGCCAGGGCGATCCACCGCCGTGCCACTCCCACGGTCCCTCCTCTTCTTCTTGCCCGTCTCCCTCTCCAAGATGACGCCGTTCTCGCGGGCCTCGCGCCTGCGCTTGGCCTCGCGGGCGCCGGCGGCGGCGACCATGCCCTTGCGCATGTTCATGGGCATCTTCTCCTGCGCGTGGATGGAGACGCCGGAGCCGAGGGCCTGGATGCGCAGGTCCGTGGCCTTTTGGCGGGTGCGCCCGGCGGCGAAGGACTTGGGCTCAACGGCGGCGCCGGCGGAGACGGAGGTGGAGATGTTGCGGGAGAGGAGGTGGGATTCGGCGAGGAGGCGGCGGAGTTCGAGGTCTTGGGCGAGGAGGGAGGGGGCGTCTTCGGGGAGGGTCTTGGAGGCGGTGGTTGTGGTTGCGGTGTCGTCTTTGGGTGCTGCGGTTTGGTCGGGAGGCCGGGAGGACTGGACATGTTGGCTTAGCTTTGGTATGACACGATTGATGGCGGGAGATGTCTTACCATGAAGGCTTTGAGCTCGCGCTTGGACATGGGCGTAGGTTTTGGCGCTTGTGAACTGGAGTGGTCCACGACCTCGACGTTTTGAACTGTTGCCGTTTCGTCAGCAATCGCAACTTCGCCCACGAGTCTTCCCGACCTCTTACCCTCGTCGTCGTCAGAGATCTCATCATCGGACAGGCCTCCCCACTCCTCCTCGTCCTCTTCGCCCTCACTGCGGCTCTCCTCGTTGCCATCGTCACTGTCGTCCTCTTCCTCTTCCTCCTCCGCTTCCTCGTGCTTGGACGCTTCCAGCGGCTCGAACCGCGATTCAAAGTGCCGGCGGAAGATCTCGTTGGCGTCTTCTTGCGAGACGGCCGGCTCGGGGGCCTTGCGCTTGCCGAGGACAGCCATTTTGGTTTGCGCGGGGGTCGGTGAGGTGTGCTGCGAGGTTGGAGGTTGGAGGTTGGAAGGGTGGGATTTTTTTCTGGGATGCTGGATCAGCAGCCTTGTGGTGGGATCTGGAGGTTCGGCCAGGCTGCGAACCCCACCAACCAACTACACGGAGGACACGAAGCAATGCACAAAGGAACTCTGGAGAGATGAATGCTTTAATTTTAAACCAAATGCTCATGAGCTGATTTACCCGAGAATAGAGTAAATTATAAACCATGGCAAGCTGATTCCTAGCCATACAAGTCAAGGTTGCGGCTTGCATCATGTTCCAGAGCAAGTTCATGCTAGGTACCCAGCTGCCGGCGTGTGATTTCTACCTATTTTCCACAGCAAAAACTGCTGCTAGCCAAACCAAACCGTGGTATCGTCCCAAAACGCCAATGACCGTAACAATGCAATGCGCCCATCATGCCCGCGCCGCCATTCTCGCCTTCCTGGCCTCGTCCTCCCGAACAGCCTCGCTCCTCGCCAAGAAATCTTCCCGCGCGTTGTACGACCCCTTGGACTTGCTCGCGAGCTCCAGCTCGGCCTGGATGCCCTCCTTGTCCACGTATCCAGCCCAGTCCATGCGGCTCTTCTCAACCGTGTTGAGCTTCTTCGCCTGTGCCTCCTTAGCCGCCTTCATCCTGGCCGCGACTCCCAGGTTGAGATCTGTGCGCCCTGGACCCGCGTCGACGAGCGGCTCAAAGGCCGAACGGAATGCCTTTTTCGTCGCGCGTTTTGTAGGAGAGCTGTCGGCAGGGACGTCTTTGTCTTGGGATGCGAGGTAGAGCTTCGCTTCGGCAGAGTCCCGGGCGACGACCTTTTCTTCTGTGTGGACGCGCCCGGCGAAGTTGTAGGTGCGCTTGATGCGAATCGTGTCGGCCGCATCGTCGCTGGTCACTGCTGCTTGAATTTTTTGCTTTCCACTTGCGAGCTCATTGCTGTCGCCGTTTGGAATCTCGGATTCCTTTGTCTCGTCTGGTACTGCGTCGCCGGAGGTCGGATGGGTCGATTTGCCTGATATCATTTGCTGCCATAGCGCATCCACATCGACTGTGATCGGCCCTTTACTGGCAGCAAACTTGCGCTCCTCTTTCCTAGTACGCAGTCAGCACCACCGCGTAGAGAAATCACCGTGGAGAAGTCGTACTCTTCCGCGCGCTGTCTTCTGGTTTTAATCAACCCGCCCTCCCCGCCGTCCTCGCCATCGGAGGTTTGACCCTTGTTTTTTGCCTTCTTCCGCCGCTTGCGTCCCTTCTCTATGATTGCCTCGTCGCCGGAATTATCATATCCGTCGTCCTGGCCATCCAAGTCGCCCGCTGGCCGTTGTCTCTTGGCCGACGGTTTGGCTGCCTCGTCGTCGTCGGAATCGGACCGCTCCGATCCCTGCTCTTGCGCCCCATCGGGGGCGAAGTCAGAGTCTTCAGAAGAAGCGTACTGATCGTCATCATCGTCTGTTAAAGGATCTGACGGCATCTTGGAATAGCAGTGATGGCGTTGGAGAATGCTTAAAAGTGCACGAGACCCTGCGCGTTGTGACGCGACGTACTAAATTCGGTGAGGGAGGGATTTCGGTGAATGGCCAATCACAGGCGAGCGCTCACTACCACCTAGTTCACTGCGCCTCCACCAGGCAAATTGCGCATCGTCCCAACCGCCAGTTTGAAGGAGTCGTTCGGTCTGAACGACTTGCAACAAACGAAGCCGACAGTTCTAAGTTGGGCATGCATTCACCAGTAGACAGAAGCATCGCACTAGTGAGAGAGGGGCGTACTTCTACCGGTAAGACTGAAAGCGCAGACAAAGATGCAGGGCAATTGAAGAGGATGGGGGAGGCGAAGCGGAGTGCAGAGTCATCGTGATATGACAGTCCAGATTGAACTAAGCCCTTCACCGTCTTTTCCACAAAACCTTATCCATGTGTCTCTACTCCGTATACTTCGTACTCCGTAAGGAGTGGCACCGACGCCAACCTCTGCTTTGGGAAGCCAGCGCAGCCTCGGGCCTAATAGCCATGTCGCGGACCTGGAAGATGCGTGTCGGGAAGCGAAGTTCAAGATCAATGAATAGGTAGGCACTCAACACTATACTTGTATCGCACAGCCAGGTAGTAGCTAAACAAGGAAGCTAGTAGATTTTCGCTTTGGAAATGTCTTGGATGGGACGAGACACTCATCAGGCACCAAAGTCCCCGCTGACCCGAGCCGCATGCAGAGCGCAGGCCAGCTGGCTATCGGTCTGTGGATGACGCCAGTGGTTTCCAACCACCCGCAAATCTACCACAGCAATAAATTTCGTACTCCCCCCTCCACAACCCCTTTAGGCTCCTACAACCCCCCGTTGCGGATGCTTTCTGGCCCGCCCCTTGCCTCTCGACCATGGCGAGCGACGACGATTTTGAGATCGAGGTCCCCGAGCTGGCAGAAGACGACCCCATGAGGGCCTTCTTGCCCACCTCATTTGGCAAGAAGTCCAAGGAGACCGACATCGCTGCCCAGATCGACCGCAGCAGGAGAACAGTGGACAAGGCGTCAGCAGCGCCCGCCGCGGTCGAAGGAGGCCAAGGCCGCAGGCAGGAGCCCAAACAGAACTCGGACTCGAGCGACAGCGACAACAGCGACGATTCGGACGATGACTCCGCGGATGGAGACGAGTACCCTGTCTCGCACGAGTTGGTCCTGCGAACACACACGCGCGCGGTCACCACGGCTTCACTGGACCCCGCAGGAGGGAGGTTCGCCACCGCGTCGCTCGACTGCAACATCAACCTCTATGACTTCGCCTCGATGACGCCATCGACGCTGCGAGCGTTCAGAACTGTCGATCCGTACGAGTCGAAACGTTCGGCGTCGAGCTCCGAGTCGCACCCCGTGCACCATGTCGAGTTTAACCCGCTCTCTGGGAGCGTCTTCCTCTGCGTCTCCGCCCATCCGCAAGCCAAGATCATGTCGCGTGATGGAGACGTCGCGACGGAGTTTGTCAAAGGAGACATGTATCTTCGGGATATGAACAACACCAAGGGCCACATCTCCGAGATCACGACAGGAACGTGGCATCCTACGGACAAGAACATCTGCGTCACGGCCGGGACAGACAGCACGCTGCGAATTTGGGACATCAACAACAAGCGATCGCAGAAGGAAGTTGTCGTGTTCAAGTCGAAAGCACCAGGCTCCGCTGGGCGGACGAAAATGACAGCGGTTGCATGGGCGAGCGCCGCCTCAGGCGGGAGCAATGTCCTCGTCAGTGCCGCCTTGGATGGGACACTGGTCATGTACGGCGGCAATGGACCGTTTACAAGACCAGCTGGCGAAATTCGCGAGGCCCACAAGCCTCAGACTTGGACCGGCGGCATCGACATCTCTGCCGATGGTCGTATGGTTGTCACAAGAGGAGGAGACGATCTGATCAGGCTTTGGGACACGCGCAAATTCACCAAGCCGCTTGTCAGCGTGTCCCATCCCTCCACTTCGGACCATTATCCGACGAGCAATATTCGATACTCGCCAAACTCAACCAGCATCATCACAGGATCAGCGACGGGCCACCTCCACATTCTGAACCCAGGCAACCTTCGGCCCGAGCATGTCACGCCAATTACGCCAGGCTCGCCCCTCATCACCGTGGATTGGCATCCCAAGCTTAATCAGATCATCACAGGCTCTGCCAATGCCGAGACACACGTTCTATACAATCCAACCATGTCGACTCGCGGTGCAGTAGACGTCATGTCACGAGCGCCGAAGAAGCGTCATGTCGACGACAATCCGGAATTCACCATGGATCAATCCGTCGGCATCTCGGGAGACGCCATTGTGACGCCTGGCGCCATGGCAGGGTCGAGGAAGGCAGGCGTCACCGGCACAGGCAGATCCAAGGACCCGAGACGCCCGCACGTGCCACAAAAGACGCCGTTCCAGAAAAACCAGCCGGACGAGCAGCGCGTTGCCGAGAACATACCACTCGCACGCATGCTGCACGAGGATCCGCGTGAAGCCCTGTTGAAGTATGCAGAAAAGGCCCAGAGCGACCCGATGTTCACCAACGCCTGGAGCAAAACACAGCCCCAGACTGAGTATGCGGAGCTGAGTGAGGAGGAGGAGGGCCCCGACAAGAAGAAGGCCAAGAGGTGATGCACATGACAGGAGACGTATGCATGTGTTATGGGCGGGTTAGGACCGTGAACGGCCGGCAAGACCTCGCATGCTCTTCGGCTGCCATTGTTCAAGAAAAAGAGTAAGAGCGAGCACGGGACAGGACCAGCTCGAGGAGACTCGGGCGAACTGATGCGGTTCACAGCAGGTTCACTATCGAATGAGTGCAGGCCAACCTGCGTGATAGAGCTATGGAGAGGGCGCAACCGGGCTGGGGAACAGGAGGCGTTCAGCGTCATGGCATCCATCCGGAGAAGGATGGCTTCACTACAGGTACAATAGTTTTCAAGTCAGGTAAGGTAGACGGGCACACGAGGAAAGATGCGCTCATCGTAGACGGACTCCAGCTACGGCGCGCCATCAGCCAGGAGTCGGAAGTTCGGCCGAAATGAAGGTCGTCACGTGCAAAGCACGAACATGATTATCTAAGGGCTAGCTTCTTTTGGCCTCAGGCGTGGCGGGATTCTGCCTGCGCAGGGGCCGTGCTGAAATGTACCGTGGCCAAGCGTCGCAAGACCGCACCAGCCATCACGCTGAATCTTGTCAGTTGTGTCTTCACCACTCCCCATCATCAAGCAGCGAGAGAGCGCGCGCGCATCCCAAAAATCGCCAGGTCCCCTCGCAAACCATCCGCAGCCATCTCCAATCCTCGCCAACTTGGTGTTGCACGCGATTTGCACCCGCCCACGCTCGAGGCACCCGCCCCGACGCGCCCGCGTCACCGCATTCGCACATTTTTCAATCCCTCCGTCTGTCCTTGCCCCTGCGCCCCAAGCCTGGGTATTACCTCGACCTCGACACCACCCCCACGCCGCAGCAGCGCTTCTGCGCGACTGAGAGCTCGACCCTCAAGGCCGTTGACGCGCCTCGACGACGTGTCCGCCCCCGTCCCGACGCCGCCGATACCCCTTGCACCGCCGCAGCCCCCTTCGATCGTCTACGCCCTGACGCGACCGTCCGCCGCTTTCGTTTTCCGGACACTCGTTTCCCAAGCTCCGTACCACAACAGCTCCCCGTCCCGACCACGCGCCCGCGCAACGACGAGGTCTAACAACAGCCTTCGCCACCTCGACATGCGCCATACATAAGCCGGGACTGACTCGATTTCTCATTGGGGTGTGCATTGGCGACAGCAACACGCACAGTTCCCCATCATGGCGTCGGTGCAAGCTCCGCCTGCGGTGCAGCACCCAGGCGCGCCGATGCCTACCGGCGCGACCAAACAGCAGGCCGAAGAGGTCTTCAGAGTAAGTTTTATGACGCGCCCAAGCCAATGGACCCGCTGCGCTGGTCAGCTACACCTTGGACGCGCGATTGCTAATTCTGTCATCAGAAACTCAAGCAAATGAAAGAGCAGGGTGTTCCCCCATCGGACCCCGAGTTCATCAAGGCATCCCACTTCTTGATGAACTTCCAGCAGCAACACAACATGCGCCGAAACCAGCAACAGTATCTGCAGCAGCAGCAGCAGCAGCAGCAACAGCAGCAGCAGCAGACGCAGAACGCCCCCAATGGCTCTGTCAATGGCACGCAGTCCGGGCGCCCCCAGCAGGGCACTCCACAGCCGGCGCAACCAACCACCAATCCTCAGGTCTCGTCCTCGGCCCCAAGCCAGAGCGTTACGGCTACTGCTGGCGTGTCCCCTGCATCTGGGCCGTCATCTAGCCAGTTCAGCCAGCAGCAGCTTGCCCTTCTTAGACAGCAGATCCATGCGTTTAAGCTTCTTGGCAAGAATGCCGGCGTTTCGGCCCAGCTGCAACAGGCCATCTTCAATCAGCGCCAACGCCGACAAGCAGTTGCCACTGAATCCGCTCAGACCACTCCGGCAAAGACCACTCAGCCCGGCCAGGATGCCGCAAGGCCTGCAACTGCGGGCCCCGAGGCAACCCCCCAACAAGAGTCCTCGTCGCTCCCAAAGGTCCACACTTACAAGACCGTCAAGTCGCCTTACGGCACCAACATGATCCAGCCGAGCATCAAATACCTGGACCATGCTCAACGCAAAAATCGATGGTTCATCCCTGGCGTCTTCCCCACAGGAATCGACTTCGATCACCTCCGCTACGAGAGAGAGGTCGTGGTTTTCAACCGCATGAGCCAACGTTATGCAGAGCTTAAGAACCTGCCCGCTAACCTCGCCCATTGGGACTCTACCAAGGAGAACCTCGAGGCAGACGACACGCTCAAGTTGAAGGCCATCATTGAGATGAAGAGCCTTGGCTTGTATGCCAAGCAGCGGGCCCTTCGTGACAAGATTGGCCGCCAGATGATGCACTACGACAACCTTGCCATGACAACCAACCGCTCTCTCTATCGTCGCATGAAGAAGCAGAATGTCCGTGAAGCCCGCATCACGGAGAAGCTCGAGAAGCAGCAGCGCGACGCTCGCGAGAACCGCGAGAAGAAGAAGCACGTCGACTTCCTGCGAGCCATCTGCCATCATCGCGCGGAGATCCATGATGCTGCGAACACTCAGCGCACCAAGTCGCATAAGCTCAGCCGCCTCATGTACGCCCAGCATTTCAACATCGAGAAAGAAGAGCAGAAGCGTATCGAGAGGACCGCCAAGCAACGTCTGCAGGCACTCAAAGCCAACGATGAAGAGGCATACCTTAAGCTTCTTGACCAGGCCAAGGATACCCGTATCACCCACCTTCTCAAGCAAACTGACGGCTTCTTGCATCAGCTTGCCTCGTCCGTCAAGGCTCAGCAACGCCAGGCGGCAGAGGCTTATGGTGACGACATGGAGAACTTTGCCGAGGAGAGCGAGGAGGATGAGGACAGCAGCAAGAAGATTGACTACTACGCAGTTGCGCATCGCGTCCGAGAAGACGTCACCGAGCAGGCCAATATGCTCGTGGGCGGCTCCCTCAAGGAGTACCAGATCAAGGGCCTGCAGTGGATGATATCGCTCTACAACAACAACCTCAATGGTATCCTCGCCGACGAAATGGGTCTCGGCAAGACTATCCAGACGATCAGTCTGATCACGTACCTCATTGAGCGGAAGATGCAGGGCGGTCCCTACCTCGTCATCGTGCCTCTGAGTACTCTCACCAACTGGAATCTCGAATTCGAGAAGTGGGCCCCGTCCGTCTCCCGCATCGTGTACAAGGGACCACCAAACGCCCGAAAGCTGCAGCAGGAGAAGATCCGCCAGGGCAGGTTCCAGGTGCTTCTCACCACCTACGAGTACATCATCAAGGACCGGCCGATTCTCAGCAAGATCAAGTGGTTCCACATGATCATCGATGAGGGCCACCGCATGAAGAACTCCAACTCCAAGCTCAGCGCGACCATTTCGCAGTACTACAACACGCGCTTCCGACTCATTCTCACCGGCACCCCGCTGCAGAATAACCTGTCGGAACTCTGGGCCATGCTCAACTTTGTCCTGCCCAACATTTTCAAATCCGTCAAGACCTTTGACGAGTGGTTCAACACCCCGTTTGCCAATACTGGCGGCCAGGACAAGATGGAACTCACGGAAGAAGAGCAGATTCTCGTCATTCGCCGATTGCACAAGGTTTTGCGACCGTTCCTTCTGCGTCGACTGAAGAAGGACGTGGAGAAAGATCTTCCCGACAAGACGGAAAAGGTCATCAAGTGCAAGTTCTCGGCCCTGCAATCCAAGCTGTACAAGCAAATGGTCACGCACAACAAGCTGGTGGTCAGCGATGGCAAGGGCGGCAAGACGACGGCCCGTGGTTTGAGCAACATGATCATGCAGCTGCGGAAGCTGTGCAACCACCCCTTTGTTTTCGACGAAGTCGAAAATGTCATGAACCCCATGAGCATCAGCAACGACTTGCTGTGGAGAACCTGCGGCAAGTTCGAGCTGCTGGATCGTGTCCTGCCCAAGTATTTCCAAACCGGGCATCGGGTGTTGATGTTCTTCCAGATGACTGCCATCATGGACATCATGGAGGACTACTTGCGATACAGGAAGATGGAGTACCTGCGCCTGGACGGTACGACCAAGTCCGACGAGCGGTCCGACCTGCTGCGAGAGTTCAACGCTCCCAACTCCCAGTATTTCATTTTCTTGCTGTCCACTCGTGCCGGTGGCCTGGGTCTCAACCTGCAAACTGCCGACACCGTCATCATCTACGATTCAGATTGGAACCCTCACCAGGATTTGCAGGCGCAGGATCGTGCCCACCGTATCGGCCAGAAGAATGAAGTCCGAATTCTCCGTCTGATCAGCTCCAACTCGGTGGAGGAGAAGATCCTCGAGCGCGCCAGGTTCAAGCTGGACATGGATGGCAAAGTCATTCAGGCTGGTCGATTCGACAACAAGTCCTCGGAGACTGACCGTGATGCCATGCTGCGGACGCTGCTGGAGACGGCCGACATGGCAGACACTGGCGAGCAAGATGACTTTGAAGATGAAGAGCTCAACATGATGCTTGCCCGAAGCGATGAAGAACTCGTCACCTTCCAGAAAATGGACGAGTTGCGACAAAAGGATAGTTTGTACGGAACTGCTTCCGGTCACAAGCCCAAGCCGCGACTCATGGCCGAGGATGAATTGCCCGAAATCTACCTGAACGAGGGCAACCCCGTTGAGGAGGAGACCGAAGATATTATACTCGGCCGAGGCGCTCGCGAACGCACTAGGGTGCGGTACGACGACGGTTTGACCGAGGAACAGTGGCTGATGGCCGTGGACGACGAAGAGGACTCGCCGGAAGCAGCTGCACAACGCAAACAGGCTCGCAAGGACAAGCGAGAGAACAACAGGCTGAAGAAGATGGCTGTAACAGGTTCCATGGACAACTCACCGTCGGCAAGCCGGGCCAGTACGGAGGAGCCTGTCGAGACGCCGAAGAAGCGCGGCCGTAAGCCGGGCAGCAAGAACGAGAAGCGCAAAGCAGAGGACGGCGATGGAGAGCCCCCGGCCAAGAAGCGACGCGGCCCGCAGGGACGGCCCAGCAAGGTCGGGGCCAACGGCACGGAGTCGCGTCTGACTCCCCCGCAGCGGGAGACACTGCAGAAGAGCTTGCGGTCTCTGTACGACGCCTTGATGAACCTCGAGGTCGACGATATCGAAGCACCGGAGGACGACGAGTCTGACGCTGGAAAGCGACTCATCATCGGCCCGTTCATCAAACTGCCCCCGAAGCGCGATTACGCAGACTACTACCTCATCATCCAGAACCCCATCTGCATGAACCACATCCAAACTCGCATCAAGAAGGAGGAGTACTCGTGCCTGGGCGACCTGCGTAAGGACTTCGACCTCATGATAAAAAATTGCCAAACGTACAATGAGGACGGGAGCATTCTCTACCAGGATGCCAAGACGATGGAGGTCAGTGACGACATTGGACATGCTGCTCTACCCGATAACTTGCTAACAAATTGAACAGGAGTTTTTCACTGCGAAGGTCCGTGAGGAGGTGGAGGCGCACCCGGAGCTGCAAGATCTCGAGGACGGGGGCAAGGCGGGATCTGCCGCGCCCTCTGGGAGCGGAGGCACGCCCCAGCCCAGCGGAACGCGGATCAAGATCATCTCGAGCAGTGCGCGCGAGGCGGCCAACGGAGCCAAGTCGTCTGTTCAGAGCGACGAGGAATGAGGCAGCGGCCTGACGTGTGTAATAATGGGAGGGCAGCAGACCCTGGGTCTCGAGAATTTGTCGACGAGGCGGGCCGGTCTGGTGCAACGGCGTGATGACCAAACGAAAGGCGTCTTCTGCTTGATGCTTTTGTTTGATCACACATTTTTCAGGCGTTTGGCGGGTAGGGGTTTCCATACACGTGTACCACAGGGAAAGGAGGTTCAGGCAGGGAGTCAAATACCATGCACGGGGAGAGCGCGAGAGTCGGAGGACGCTGTGTCTAGATTAGGACGCGAAAATGTACTTATTAGACTCTGATGTCTCCGGGTTATATAAGTGGTGATGTGTGCTGCGCAGATGGATGTGCTGTAAATGGATGTGCCGTAAATGACAGTGGGCGTCCGTGACTGGATGTGTCAGCCATCTGGACTCTTTTGTGGTCGTTGGGACTGACAGCACTGCCTGGACACCACTTCGCCACCTCCAACCACACACAGCCCTCATGTGGAAACGCCTCGCGAGACATGGACGATAGCATAGTTCCATAAAGAAAGCCCAGACTCTTGCATCAAGAAGTAGATGGCGACAAGATGAAGAAGACGCTGGTCTTGTGCTTTATCCATGGCTTCAAGGTGCGTACGCCCATGGCGCAGACGTCCCACCCCATCTGCGGCGTCGACCGCGTTTACTGATGCGGCTCTGCAGGGAGGGGAGTCGACGTTTGGGGAAGACTACCAGTTTACGGAGCACCTGAGGGCGGCTGTCGCGCAGAAGCTGCCCAAGATCGACGTGCGCGTGCTGCTGTACCCCAAGTATGACACGAGGGGGGACCTGGGGCAGTGCGTGAGCCGATTCCGAGACTGGTTCGTCAGCCGCAACCCGCCCGTGCTTGGCCGCGACCGGAGGCGCATTCTGACAGTGACTGACGCTGCCGCAGGCTAGAGGAGAAGATCATCGACATGGAGGTCGCGGCGGGCACGCCCTCGCCGACCGTCGACCCGTCGGTACGGACGGTCCTGATCGGGCACTCCATGGGCGGCATCGTCGCGGCGGAGATGGTCATCGGCCTGGCGTCGGAGAAGCCGATATACTCGGAGGACGGCATCCGGAAGCCCGAGTCGCCGACGTTCAACGGGCTCATGTTCCCCTTCGTGCAGGGCGTCCTGGCCTTTGACACGCCGTACCTCGGCATCTCGCCGGGGGTCGTCGCGCACGGCGCCGAGGGCCACTACCAGAACGCCGCGGCGACCATCTCGCAGCTCGGCGGGCTCGGCGGGCTCTGGGGCGGGAACAAGGCCGCCACGGCCGCCGCGGCCAAGGCGCCGCCAGCTTCGGCGGCGAACACCGGGGGCAGCCCCTGGGCGCGATGGGGCAAGGTCGCCATGTACGCCGGGGCCGCG
>JALHCC010000486.1:0-34233 GCA_024340765.1 Tolypocladium cylindrosporum
GAGAGAGAGAGAGAGAGAGAAACATATACACGCAGCCAGCTAGAGAGCTAGAAACAAAGAGCCAGCGTTGCCCAGCCACAGACGCAAACGAGGGTAGTTGCCAAGTGATTCCAAAACCATTGTCCTCCTCCATGACAGCACAGCCAGTCGCAGCAAACAAACGCCGAGGAAGCGAGGCAGTGATCGACTGTCCAGGGTGGTGTAAATGCAGGGTGCCACCCACACAATGTCCTAGAATCAAAAGATCAAAAGAATGTAGCATGGAAAGAACTCGACTAGGTGTTGAAGTCGATCGATTTGCGCGAGAGTTGGAGCCAGGTTGACTTGGGAATCCCTCGGTATTTGGACTGTAAAGAGTCCGCCGATTGCCATGTTGAAGCAGAGGCATCGATGCCTTTCGTGTGCCCGTCATGGCAAATCCGGCTTCGCCAGGGACGAGGACTGCAGCCCCATCCCATTCATCCCCCCTTGGAAACGTATGAACGGTTGGTCTCGCTAAGCCTGACCAGGTTGGCAGACATGGTGCTGTCCCACGTCTTGATCGCAATCTTGGCCGGTCAGACAGCCGGCTTCGGAGCGCCACGTCGTCCAGGACTCTGGGCGAGTCGTCATGGCGTGGCTCCGGGCTCGCGCCCAGAGTTGATGTTTGCCCAGTGGCTGTGGCTCTCGGGCCGCCACGGCCTCTGGGCAAACACGGCGCAAGCCACCTTCAAGCGCCCTGGCCGAGATCCATGTCCAGTTCAGGCATCTCGACAACATTGTCGTCGTCGGGGAGCCCGTCCAGGACCACGTCATACTTTTCCGAGACTGAGAATTGGCGGGCCTGATCGTCCCACCGCAGCCACCTACCTGAGCTCGCTATTCTTCGCCCAAGCCAGAGAATTCGCTCCTGCCGCTCTCCAGCCTTGGACGCGGGCTCAAGGTATCTATCGTCCTCGTCGATCCTTGGGTTGTCGAACCAGCCCTCTGGGAAGAAGTCTTCGGTATAGACGAGCCCGCGCATAGCGTAGTCTTCGGGCAAGGGGTAAGGCGGCTCGCCCCTTTCTGGTTCCGGGAACTCGTCGCCATCGATCCTCGGCTTGAACTTGCTCGTCTTGAGCAAGTAGTTGAGCATGATTGACGTCAGTTTCCAGGGGTACTGATTCTCGAGGTGCACCATAGCAGCCGGGTATCGGGACATGTAGTAAAGGAACACCATGGTTGTGTGGAGGCAAGACAGCGTGTTCTTGTCGCCCCATCGCCGGAGCACGATTTCGTAAGTCCGAACCGCAAACGACAGAGCCTGCTCAAAGGTCTCTCCCGCTTCCACCTCTGCCCCGGTGGCGGAACCATCATCCATGCTTGCGTCCGATTCGTCCGTCCGCCTCGATATTGCTTGCATAAGCACGTTGGACTCTGCGCCGAACCCTAACAGGGAGCAGCTCAAGGAAATGCCCACGTAGTACCTAGAGACCCGTTAGCTAATATCGCGGGGTATAAATTCAGCTGGTTAACGAACCCTGCCTCCAGCCAGTTGGAGTGCGTGCTTCCAATCCGCCCGTCCAACAACTCCAGGAACTCATCCATTGAGTCCTCTAGTTGGTCCTTTGCTTTTCCAGAAAACAGAATGCCGTGGACTCGGACAAATGCGGCATCGACGGGCTCTAGCCGCTGGTGCGAATTCGTAAGCAGCGGGTCAAATAGAGTCATGACGCTGTCTCGAGCGCTCAGAAAGGGAATGGGTACGCAGAGCGACTTGGCATAATAATACAGCTGTTGTAACGCGTTAGGCCGCGCCAGGATCGCCAGGTGATGGTATAGGCGGCCTGTCGTGGGAGATTTGTCAGAGGCCTTGCTGTACCAGTAGCGAGACACCCCTGTCCATATCTCCCGATCCCTGATATCATCATCCTCGATGGCCATCCGATATCTACCCAAATCTCCAAGACACTCTATCCAAGTGTCTTCAAACGCAGGCACCGTTTCGTAGAGGAGCGCCATCATACTATAAGCGATATAGATGAAGGTGAGCATGTGCTCTAGCGAGGCCGGCAGCTTATGCCGAAGGAGCTCGAGGAAAGAGTGAATGCCGTGCCGCCACATCCGTGCCGGCATGGCGTATTTCGAGGCCAGGCGGCGGAGAGCTTCGCTCGCAGAAGGATGCTGGCTTGCGAGGAAGAAGTCATGGTGCTCGTGGAGCACCGAGCGATGAAGAGCAATCAAAGCGTGATATTGTTCTTGGCTAAGCTGATTCGCCTCCTGCGAACTGTCATATTCGATGCACTTGCTCTCGATCATGACAAGGCCCGCATATATACCCTTGACCTCGGCGACGAGCTGCTCTTGGGAGATTGGCCTGGTCTCTGGCTGCCGGATCATCTCCAATACCGTGGAGCTCTCAGAGGGCGGAGATGGCGCTCCATGGTTTGGTGGGGGCGGGCGATGGTTTCTCGTTTGTGGTGACCGCCTTGGGCCGCTTGCCGCCGCGAGCTGAGAAGGACGTGTCTGGGGCGTCTTAGGCCGCACGTCATCATCGGGGCTCCAGAGCTGCCGGCCGACCGGATGCCTAGAGGCAAGCCCCCGGGCGAAGTCGCTGTTGCTCTCGCTGAGCCTCGCGCGGCTGCGTCCCGGTGTCGGGGGGGACGAACCACGCTGCTGGGCCACCGACGCCGGGGGGGAGCACAGCTTCTTGTTGCCGCGCTGGCTCGGTTCGGTCGGCTCCCCGGGCGTTTCTGGCAGATCTGACCCGTCGGGCCGATCCGCGCTGTCCAGAGGACCCGGGACAGGCCGCTTCCTGGTGGGTCTGCCCGGCCCGGAGGCTTCCACAGAGGTACTTGCAGTCAGGTGCCTGTAGCGGCGGCTGGTCAATGCGCTGCCGCAGCCTTGGACGAGAGGTAGAGAGGGCGGTGGCTTACCGTAACCCGTGTATTGTGATTTTCTTGAACGCCTCCTCGATGTCCGCGTCATCGGCAAGGTCGGGGTGGCTCGACGCATCGGCGCGGACGTGGTCCCTGAAGGAGTCGATGTCCGTCTGGATCTCGGCCTCGCAGAGGGGACAGCTCCCGCGGCCGGGGGCGGTCTCTTGGCGGGCCGTCTTTCGCAGGTGGTGAACCCAGCCCTTGGTGAGCCTATCCATCTCCGGTTGCTCAGTGCATGCACTGGCATGCGCGGTGCTGGGGCAGGCCGGCAATTGGATCGGCGACGGGTATGCGCAGCAGGCCAGCAATAGGGCAGCAGGGCAACAGGACGCGCGAGTGGGTGTCGTGCGGTTGTGGTCGCGGTGCCGCGTCGTGTCACCGCTCGCGTCTGCTCTTTACCGCTGGCGGTTGACGGTCGACGACTCATGCACTTCGGCCTGTAGGAATGCCGAGTTAGCAGTTGGGAGAAACAGAAAGCAACCGCGTGCCCTACGGGGAGGGGTATCCAAAAGGCTATATCGCTGGGCAGGAAGACTGGGTCGCACGCGAGGCACGCCCAGCCGCATCGGCCTCGACGAGCAACGAGGCAACCTGGAAGGGTAAGACAAAGAGGCAGGAAGGCGCGGCAAGGGCCAGCGCCGGTATCAGGCGCTGCGAAGCAGGGCCGACCGGGCAGGGCAGGGCAGGGCAGCAGGGCAACAGGGCAGCAGGGCAACAGGGCAGCAGGGCAGTCGCAGGGCCTCAATGCCTCGGGGAGGCAAGCTGGGGGTACCCGTCGATCGAGCAATGAAACACGGCAAACGAACCTTGGGGGTTGGCCGGGACAGGCGTATAGGCACCCGAGGTGGCCGTCTGGAACGCGTGCGCCCTCGCTCGGCGATGCTGAGGTTGAGAGCGGAGCTCGCGACAGCTCGCCTAGGCGGACGTTGGCGGTTGGTGGTGGTGGTTGGTCGCCGGTCGTTGGCCGATGGATGCTTCCAACTTCCTTCCCAGACAGACACGGCCGTGACGGCGTTGGCTGCCGGCGTTACGCTGAGCGTGCAGGTGCAGCTGACAGGGGCGGGGGAGATGGTGGGGGCCGCTAAGGCACTAGGCTTCAGGCTGCCTGCAGTTCGCAAGACGCCTTGCGTGAGGCTCAAGAGAAAGGTGGGCCCGGCGATGGCAGAAAAGGGCGTCTCGCGCACCTCTCGTTGTGCACCTCTCGTTGTGCCTCGCTCACCCACTCTCCGAACCCACGAGTCCTCGTGAACTCGACGCTCCAGCCGTTTGGCAACGGACGACGGACGCGAATCGCGCGATGGGGCGGGACGACGTTGGCACCGATCCAATCTGCCGTGCGTGTTGTATCGGGGGAGCTGGAGGATGGCTATTAATACCGAGCTTGCACTGCGCAGAGCCGCAGGGCACAGGGCACAGGGCACAGGGCACCAGCACGCTGTCGTGTCCGGCGACGCTTGCCTGGACTCGGGCTTGGCCGCCTGCCGCGTACACGCGAGACTCTCGAACGGACGGCTGGCGTACCTTTGCTTGCGTTGGGGGAAGGGGGGGGTGGTTCTGGTTTGAGCGTAGTGAAGGCGCCGTTGCTCTGGTTCTTTGAGGGGCGGGCATCAATCGCCTCACGAGCCACAAAAGTACGGAGTAGGTGCTCTCGAAAGTACAAGAAGCATATCTGGCTGGCATCTAGAATGTCCTGCACCCCGGGCTTTAAATACCTCGCCGGCTCGATGCCGTGACGCATGGCGGCGGCGGCCTGCACGAGACTTTGTTTGTCCCCATCACTGCCTTGTCGCTTCGGCGGCGCCCTGCTTGTGAATACCTAAGGGACTGCAAGCCTTGCGGGTCAATGCCAGGCAAGGCACCTTTGTCATGAGCTCCCCGTATCGCTTTTGGTGCTGCGTTAAAGTTTGCAAGCCCAAAGCCTTGATGAGCCTGTCAGCGTACGAATACATCGCCGCCCGAGCATGGCCGCATCGCACTATTCGGGTAGTGTTCGCTTGCTGTTGGACACGCGATGCCGCCACAGCCCAGCCCCGGGAGACGAATGCCTAACCCGTGGGGACAGCGCAGCGGTGCGCGGCCGTACCAGGCGTGGTTCATACGTAACAGAGCAACAGAGAACGAGCGGGTAGCAACCTGTCATCTCGGCTTCCCATTGCATAGGTTGCCGACGGTCCGCGCACCGCACAACACGCACTGGCCCGTCGCCGTGATACAATACAATTCACCCATTCACCCGTGCACGCAGTCACCGACCTGCGATGCGTCACGTCGGCCTCGTCACGCACGATGCCGAGATGATGCCCGTGATAAACCCATTGCGAAGCTGGCTGAGCCCGCTGAACCTTGACACGCCTAGAACCCCTCAGGGTTCACAGCGCACGTATGAAGTTTGTGAACCGCCGTCCAACACCATTTCGAGTCTCGACGCCTCCTTCATTTAAAACCAGGCCGCAAGGAGGGAGGCCTCTCTGCTGCCTACCGGCCACCAGCTCGGCTTCAGCTGCAGTTGTGCCAATACGCCTCTGTGAGTCTGCCATGTTTCATTTTCCAGGCTGCAAAAGCGTGCTGCGAGCCTTTCAGGTTGCCTTTTGACATAGTCTACCACAGCTAGTGCTACTCAAGCAACAACGAGGCTTTGAGGAAGCCTGTCGGTAGGTCATCAGCATCGACACTCCTCGACGACTGGTCCAGATGCCGTCCCCGTGTCGCCTCGGCAAGGCATCCATCTCTGGGATCCATCCAGGCCCTGACATGGAACACGCTCCCCAGCACACCAAAGAGCCGACTTCCACGTCTTGCGAGACTGGAAGCCGACCGACGTTGGGATGGCAACCAGTGAGGTGTCCTGGGCCTCTATTGCCACCTGACGGCTACGCCGGCTGACCACGAAGGACCCTATATTTGGAGATGTTGCATGTGTCCTACTTGGTTGACGTCCTCACTTACATGGTAGCGGATGCCAACGAGATGAACAGGGCGAGATCATGTTTCATATGCTTGGCTGTCACCCCTGCGCTGCATCATTGGTTGCAAGAACTCCTGAACATACATTACACGGTTGGCCTCTTTATGCGCTTGATACGCATTGCAATTTCTACTGGCCGACGGCTGCGGACTCGCCTCCGGTCATTGTGGAGGATGTCATCTGGTGCCACTGGGTAGCTTTGTGCAGCACGAAACTCGCCAATTGGGTTGTCTTGGAGCCCAACCCAGGGACAAAGCTGAGCCATTTCTACGAACACACTTCAACCTCAGCCTCTCACATACGATATGTGCAGGTCGTCTTTTACGGGATCTGATATCACGTCCCCTGTCCTGTCCAACATGGAAACAAGCACTCGTTTCTGACGCACATTTTTCCGGTTGATGGAGAAGTCTATGCAGAAGGGCTGCACGGTGATGCATCGTAGACCCTAGCATCATGCGGTGCCATGTTCTTTAGCCTGTGATGGATGACAAGCTTGTCTGATGTCACCAGAACTCGGCTCTCGACGGCTCGGTCCTTGCTTAGAGTATCAGAGAAAGCTTTACTTCTCAGTGGTGGCTCCGCGCACGCGCGCTAGTACCTATACCTGCGGTTGAACCTGCTACTGCTACCTTCGGCGTAAAACTCTATAGCGCATATCACAAGTTAGTATAGCAAAAATGTGGCGATGTCAAAAAAAAAGCTTGTATTCTGTTTGACTCGGGTAAAAGCGGCTTTTCAAAATTGCGTGTATAACCTAATGTCTCCGTTGCCTTCGATGAATTTCTAGAAAACCTGGCGGCATGATGTGCTATGATTAACCTTTCTCCAGTTTAGCAACTTGCTAGGAGCATCTAGCTGGAGCCTCAGAACTATCGCTAACACGCCGTCTAGATAAGTCTAAAGTGACTACAAATAGAGATTATATTAGAGATTTTGTTAGCAATCCTCGTCGCTGATGGGGCCATGCTCGCATTTATACACTCGGATGATAGCGCCCAAGCCGAACTAGAGGGCTGTGATTAGACGACTGGTCTATGATAGGGTCTCGTTATTCATTACTCAACTGAATCATGCTACGGCATCCATGTACCAGGAGAATACTGAGAGTCGTATTGTTATAAATCTTCGAGTCTTCATAATATATGTACTTCCAAAGCCTAACTTGCTGTCAGACATAGTCAAAATGCGAGGGTATCCGCGGCCCGATGGGGTTGGGCAGCTCGTTGTCGGCTTCTATCTTCGCCACGCAAAGCCATGTTGGGAAAGTTACCATCGCTGGTATTGGACAAGATAAGCTGGACTACTCCGTAGAATGAAGGCGTGCTAGGCCACGTGTTTCCTAGACATAGGCGTCTCGATATAAGCGCTGAACAAGCCAAGAGTGAACTTGCAGATGTTTGTTCAAGAACTAGAGCTCGTCTGAGCCACTCCTGTCCATCACGGAAATGACGCCATCGACGTCAACGGTACTGAAAAGACTAAAGAAGTGCTTCGCTAAGCCTTCAACCTTATTCATGGGACTTTCAATAAGGGCAATGGATAGAACCATTAGACCCATGGTGGGCTATGATCAACCTTTCTCCAATTTAGCACTTGCTAGGAGCATCTAGCTGGAGCCGAGGAACCAACGCCACACGCCGTCCAGATAAACGGGTGGTGGACATATGATACGAGAAAGCCACAATAAGAGGTCATCCCTCAGGCGACGTGTCCGTTCGATCCATGAGGCCTCAGAACGTGTTTCCAATGAGAACCCGGTCTTACTAACAACGCAGTCGTGACAAGACTGGCAATCCACAAGCAAGCACGTGAACATACAAGCGATACCCGGGACGATTCCTCCACAGTGTTGACGCATCACAAGCCACGGCCGCAAATAAATGGCGATACATTGGAGTATGATCTATGTTTTGCTTCGTGCAAGACCTGGCAGCGCACATGTTACCCTGTACGAGGAGAGCTGGCCCCGTGCTTTCCATCCCATCTAGATAATTGGTTGCGATAGTATGACAAACTCGTGTTTAACCCCGGTCACTTGACTCTTCGCGGCTCTGACCAAACCTGGCAACTGGCGGCGGCCTCGGCTGCAGTCACCTGATAGGGGTATCGATCTGTGCGACGAGACCACAAGCACGATGTCGTGTGTCTATAAAGGCGGAGGCAGAGTCACGCCTGCAGCGGACAATTATCAAGCAAGGCGAGGAAACATACTATGAGCTTCCTTCACCGTTTGTCGGCCGTGGAGGAGCGCCACTGTCGAGCAATTGGCGCCTTTGCTGTTCAATGGCGAACCACCGGCCGCGATATCCTCGACGTGCCTGCAGCTGGGTGCCAGCAGATGCGACAAAAAGGGGCCCTTCGGCGCACCCGGCCTGCATGCAGTGGCGGCCACGTTTAACCACCCCGTTCGCTTACGTCGAAGCCACATGTAGTGGCAGCGTGGGCTGAGACGCTTGCGAGGCAGGGCTGCGAGCACAGGAAGAGTCGGGAGACCCGACGCCCAGCGACGAAAGCCTCAACTCGTCGAATACTTCCCCGACGGGCGATTGCCGGGTTCACCGCCCCCGCCTTCGGAGCCCAGATGGCCTCGAAACTCGGTGTAGGTCCGCGGCGGGTACGGAGGAGCCGGAGGGGCCGCGGTTCCATGGGTCCGCGAGGCGGTGTGGGAAACCGGGGGACATGGCGGCATGGATGCTATCGCGAGCACCCCCGCTGACAACTCGAGGCAAACCAAAGAATTTAGGATTAGATCTGCTGCACAAACGCCTTGCTGTCTCTCGCCGCCATGCAGGACAACCGAGCAAACAAGCACTGCCCGCTACATCCGGGGCGATGTCGCGGCGCCGCCGCCCTTACGTGGACCATCCCGAGATGCCCACGATGCCTCGTCTGAAGTCGTGCCCACGCGGAACTATGCATTGTCATCGCACCCCACCAGCCCGACGCCACGAGCCGAGGTGTTGGGCACGAATTGATTCATCTCGTTGGCGGTTGTGCGTCGATACACAGCCCGGCCTGGATCACATCCTACGAGTACATGAAGCCTCCTCGCATCTGCGGCTGGTCCTCCTGCCTGTCTAGCGTCCCACAAACCGACCCGAGTTGCTCGCCTTACCCGCCCTGCTCAAGGTGGATGCCCACGATCGTGCGTCTCGCGTTTCCGACCTTGCCGGCGTTGGATGGAGCCTCGGGCGTTCGGCAACCTCGCGGCAACACGACCTACCGGGATACGCGTGTGTATGCGGGGAAAACAAGATTGTCCGACAACAGGGGCGAGCATCAGCGAAACTGCTCGTACTTGGCGGCCTCCGCGAGCTTCGCCTCAACTCTGGCAATCGTTTCCGTATCGTACACCTCGTCAAGCGCCCTTCCTGCTTTGAATATTTCCTTCTCGTGCCTGACCGCCTCTTCCTTCGTCATGCAGACCAGGTCTCTTAGGCGGACGGTCGAGCTCTTTTGTATATCCTTGCCCTCGCCGATGACATTCATGCTCGTCGTCTCCGGCTTGCGCCAGCGAATGAGCACCAACTTGGTTGGAATGCCGGTGATGGCGCTTCGGGCATGATACAGCTCCTCGGCAAGAAAAGCAATGTCACCCAGTGTCAGCGGCGTCTTCAAGCCAACGGTTCCGGGCTCAAAGAGCCTGGCCAGCTTCTCCTCTGAGCCCTGCACGAAGGTGAGAATGCCTTCATACATCTTTTCCCGCCCCTTGGCGGGGACGTAGTCGATCGGGTAGCCCGTGATGCTGAGGATGACATGGTTCGCAGCCGTCATGCCGAAAATCGCGGGCATGGTCCCGAGGACGGGCAGGATTCGGACTCGAAAGTTGGGCATCGCGCCGAGATCTCCAACGGAACCCTTTTGGAACTCTTCGTCCGGCAGCGGCAGCAGCTCCGCCTTGCCCTCTCCCGCCTGTTCTGTCGAGTAGACGACCGGGATGCCGCTCGTGATGCCCTGTAGCTTTAACCGACGTCTCGTCGCCCTGGACAGCCCGTCGTCCCTGCTGGCTCCAATATCTCCCACGATGATTCTCGTCGGATCGCTCTTGCAGCCTGCTCCCATAGCGCTGATGACTGGCAGTTTGTGGTCGTAGCAGTACTTCAGTAGCTCCACCTTGGTCTCAATGTTGTCAATGGCGTCGACTATAAAGTCCGGCTTCCGTCCGTCCACCCAGGCGCCCAGCATCGTCGCAGCCCCGGCTCCCTCAAACTTTTCTTGCCGCAGGTCAAACTTGACCCACGGTGCAATGGCGATCATGCGGCGCTGCAGACACTGCACCTTGGGGATGCCGACATCGGCCAGCGTTGCGACGGCATGGCGGTTCAGGGAGCTGAGAGTGACCTGATCGAAATCGATGAGCCGAATCTTAGACACTCCGGACCGCGCGAGTGAAGCGACGCAGTGAGATCCGACGCCGCCGCATCCAACCACGATGACGAAGGAGTCTCGCAGCTTTTGAAGGCCTTCAGGGGTAAGAAACACGCGGTTTCTCGCCAGCTGCTCCAGAATGAGCTCCTCGTCAAAGTCTCCCGCCTGCGCTCGTCGTGCTAGGGCTTGATTTCTTGCATCCTCCTTGTCCACGGCCGACCCGCCGAAGCTGTTGAGCTGCTCACAATGTCAGTACTTGCGAGCTTCATTCGGCGCGCAAATCTTACTCTTCGTATGTGGGCACTATCATCTACCAGCGACGGTATCGAGTTCTTGAGCTCGCTCAACCTCTCCTCCCTCTCGAGGGCCTGGTATCCCAAAAGGAGGGAAGCGACAGTTGCGCCGGAGAGCACAGCTGTCGCAAGCAGTTGGAACCGGGGGCTCGCCAGGGTATCAGAAATGAAACTCGACATGATCATGACATTTCCAGAAAGACAGTGGATCAAGGCATTCAGATAACAGGCTCAATTGGACGTGCCGTATGGCCAATGTGAGTTGCGACAGCAAATGAACCTTGAAGTCGTGAATCGTGATCGTAACCCCAGAATTTTGATGTCTTGGCACTCAGCGCGCTTAGTCATCCCCGGTCTCGTTTTCAAGTCGGCGCCAACCTCACAGCTTCGCACCACAGCTCGAACATGCGACAAGACCACTAGGAAGCGGCGGATTACCACGACAAGACTCTGCGGGCGGCAGGAAGATACGATCTTATATAGCCCCAATTGGAGCCACGGCTCCTTGGGCCGCCAACAATCATGCGTCCCCGACTCGTCGTCCGCCGCGGCTTGCCGATGAGCCCATCTCGATTCCACCCTCAATTCTTCTCCATACGTGCCTTCGCAAACCAGTCGAAGCTCGCATCAACAAAGGCCCGGCCGAGCCTGCCCTTCCTCGTCATCCCCAAAGCCAGCCCCGCCATCGCCCGATCTTTCACATCCGAGCGCAAACGATGGTTCAAGCACGAGGCCAAGCTCGTGGCGCGGTATACCATCTCCCTGTGGGGAGTCGCCGCCGCTGTGCTCATGATCTTCTTTGCGGTCAATGAGGAGATTGTGGAGAGGGAGTTTCCGACGCCGCACGAGTGGCATTACCTGACGAGGAAGTTCCTGCGGGATGCGAACAACTTCAGGGACCCGAAGAACGGAGAGGTTAATTGGGCGAGGGCATTGGAGCTGGCGAGGGGGGTGGTTATCCGGTTAGAGGATCCCAAGCTGGGAGGGGAGGGCGTGGTGAAGCTATCAGATCACAAAGATGCGACACTCGAAGTTCCGGGCGAGTTCAACAGCTGCGACATCTCGGCGAGGTCAGAGGAGTGGCGGAGAGGGTACTTTGAGGCCATCATGTTGGCGGCCAAGGCAGCCGAGCACGTCGATGGATGGGTCCGAGACCTCTCGCGCAACATCGTCTCTCCTCCTGAGTTCGTCCTCGGCCCGTCGAACCCGCGACCCAAGCCAATCCCACCGGGGAACCCGCATGCGCCGCGAGAGGAGGACTGCGAGATTGCGTACCCTTCAGCCGATAACTGGTACATGAAGATCCTGGCGACGAAGGGGCTGACGCCGCGGCAAAAGATGGACGCGGCGCTCGAGTACGCGAGCTTCATGGAGTTCAAGGGACGGGCTGACGGGCCTGAGGCGCTTTACAACCTGGCGTTGGCGGAAGCCACGCAGGGAGTCGAGCCGTCCAATATGCCCTACGATCCGAAGACCTTTATCCTCAGAGACCGCGCCGAGCAACCTTCGATGAACGTCCTCGACGCACTCACCGCCATGGCCACCTACAAGGCCCGCAAAGGCGACGTCTCCTCCGCCCTCCCCATCTACGTCTCCCTCCTCAAAGCCCGCCGCGCCCTCTCCGATACCCCTCCCCGCGGCGCCCCTCCCGCCAAACCCAAACGAGTCACCATGTTCCAACAAGTCGTCAACTTCTTCTCGCCGCCAGACTACCCCCCTCCTGCCCCAGACGGTTCTTTGCCTCCCTGGCGCAGCCCCCTTGAGCGCTGCCAGGAGGCCTCGCTGAATCTCTACATCGGCGAGATCCTGTATGCAACGTCCTCGCGGGACGACGGGCTGGCGTGGACGCGCGACGGCGTCGATGTGGCGGAGGAGCAGCTGCGCAGCCTGGGTACGGGCAAGAATGAGAAGGACGCGAAGCAGACGTGTCGAGAGTGCCTGGGCACGGGACTGGATAACTGGTCAACGATGGTGTCGCGGCTGGCAAGGGCCGAGGAGGCGAACAAGAGCGCTGGCTCCAAGTCGAACGTCTTCTCGTTCTGGAGCGGACCTGTGGATTCAGAGGGTCGGTGGGCGGCTGAGGAGGCGGTCGTGCAGGAGCGCGCGAGGAGGACGAAGGAGCTGATGGAGGATGTGGCGCTACCTGTGACAGGGTTTACGTCGTTCTTCAAGGCGTGAAAATGGGCAGTTGTGTCGATACAATTTACGATCTCGAGATATCCAGTGTACTTTTACAGCCAGGCTAGCACAGCTGAATCGAGGCTGAAAGCAATATTACCATGGTCCCTTTCTGGAATACTATCTGCGTGCCTGCTCGCTTCCCCTGACAGATCTCATTGCCCAATCCGGAGTTCATCGTCTGCATCAGAGCAAGTCATCCTCACCAGGCACGATAGCCTGAGAGCCATCACCCTCCGCAAACTTCTGCCACTTCCTCAGCTGGTCCAGCTGCCTCTCCATCTCCCCCTGGTCCATCTTGGCCACGAGCGGCTTCTCCCCCTCAGGCACCTGGTCCCAGTCCCGCTCGACTGCCTCCTGCTCCGGCTTCTCGGTGACGACGATGGGTGGGTTCTCGAAGTCGGGCGTCGTGGCGACGGTCTCGAGGTAGCCGAGCGCGGGGCCGAGGGCGCTGACGAGGATTGCCTCCGCGTGGTGCGGCTCGGCGGAGGAGTAGCAGGGGCAGCCGAGGTTGGAGACGCCTTCGTCTGGGTTTCCAGTTGGGGGCGCGAGGGGGGTGTCGAGGGGCTCGGCAGAGGTGGCGTAGGCTCGGGTGCGCTGAGGATGTGAGTATTTGCTTTCTTGATCAGGGGGGTTCGGGACTTACATTGGCGAGGAAGTACTTGAAGGACTCGTTAGTGAGTTCGTCATCTGGGTAGACACTCCCCAACAGAAGCATGGAGCTGAGTCTACCCTGCCAGGCCATCCAGTTCTTCTCATTGTCCAGAAACTTGGCCACAATCTCGCAAGACTCCCCGATGGCAACCACGCTGACCGCGGCGTCCTCCTTGGTGATCTTCTGCAGGACTTCGTTGAAGACGTAGCGGACGTGGGCGGCCGGATCCTCGTTCCTGGGTACGTTGTTCAGGGTAGGCACATGTCGTCGTCCATGATGAACCATGCTTGGCAGCGGGATGGCCGTGCTGGCAGTGACGGTGAGGCCACGCTTGCCCTCGGGCCACCAGTACAGTTGACCGGTGTTGGCGAGGACAACGCCCGGTGGCGATGGGTCAGTGTCCGAGGAGGCTTGCTTATGCAGCGCGCGCACGACGGACACCATGCTGCCTTTGTTGATGCCGCCAGAGCCGTTTGCAACTCGGCCGGCCAGGAGGCCGAGATCCTGCGAGGGCTCGCCGAAGATGACCACGACACGAGACTTGGACATCAGGCAGGGGCTGGCGAAAATAGGGACATGTCGCTCCTCGGGCGTGGAGCTGAGCGGCAGGGTGACCTTCTGGAGATTCTCCTTCTCGAGACGCTCGTGGACCACCTTCTCCAGAACCTCTAACTCACACGTCAGTCTTCCTGTCCGTCATTACGCCATCCCGTACGCTCATGCACTTACGGTTGAACGCAAAACGTTGGCGCGAGTTGATGCGCGGGTTGCGGTTGAGGAAGAACTTGAAATAGCAGTCTGGGTTCTCGATCGATCGGATCTCATCTTCGCCGTTGATGAAGTACCTTTGCAGAGTCAGCTTGTGGCCGGTTCGGATGAGCTGGGGGATCTTGGAGGACGAACCCGAGACCTTTGAGATCGGCGGGGAAGGAGGGATCCTTGGGCAGACCAGACCAGTGGCGACGGAACATAATGGGCAAAGGCGCGATGTTTGGTCTTAAGGCTTGTTGGCTATCGTCGTGTCGCTGTTGATTCTTTGCAAGACGGGGGCGATCGGCAGTGTGATGAAAGGGTTCGAGTTGCGAAGGCAAGTGCAGTGAAGAACGGTGTTTTGTGATGTAGCTGATTGCCAATATTAAGGGCTGATACACCGGGAACGTACTTGCCAGGCGTAGTGAATGCTATTGTCTTCCTGACCCACGCACAAATGCTCTGAATCGCTCGTCATACGTTGTATGTATACCTTTCATCCCTTCCCGCCAAGATCCAGTTTACGCATCAATAAGCCCCTCAGCAGACGATAGTCATGTGCCTCAGATTGAGTGTATTCATAGCAACTCCATGGGCTGTTCGCCTACATCACATGAGAACCAAACGCCATCCAAATGCCGCCTAGCATTCAACCACAGATCCAGGCCAATCACCAGGCTTAAACGCCAAATATTAAAAGCAAAAACATTCTCACTGATTAGAGTTGGTATTGTAGCGGCTGCGGAATGCCCCGCTGATGCTGAATCGACTGCTCATGGCTCCACGGTTCATATGGCTGGCCAGGGCCTCTTCCAGCGCCGACTGCGTGACGGATGCGTCTGCCAAAGTGTTAGTGGGAGCTCTGCGAGGAAAATAGCGTTTTGGATCTGAGCAATAATACCATCTAGGTCGCTGAAGCTGCTCCCCATGCTAGGTGTGCCGTCGCTGCCCTCGCGAGAGCCTGCCTTGCCCTTGCCGCTGGGGCTGCGACCAGCTAGCTCGGCAGTGCGACGGGGAGACAAAGGGCCGGGGGGCTTTTGCTCGCGGGACTTGCTGGGACGCTTGAGCATTGCCGCCGAGGCCGCAGAAGAGTCGGACGTTTGGGATCGGTGAATGGGATCCTTGGCAGAGCCCTTGTGTCCACGCTTCGTGGCGCTTTTGCCATCGCCTTTCAGCGTCGAGGCCAGGTCTGGCGCCGACGTCTGGTTGGAGGGAGCTTGATACGGTTGGAAAGCGGGTTCCGACTCATCGCCTTCCTCGTCTTGGTATGGCTGGGAAGCCTCCTGCTGCTGATACCGGGGCGGCCGACGAATGATGCGAGATTGGGCAGGGCTCGACTCGTCGTCGTCGGATGAGGTAGTCGAGTTCGACTCGGCAGGGCCTGGCGACACAGGGCCCTCCTGGTCGTTTCCAAGTCCCGCGTCGGGCGACTTGGCAGCTGGCGCAGCTATGGGCAGCGACGACAAACGCCTGCGACCGCCCTGCTCTGGTGCGCGGGCACTGGAGGGCTGCCTGGGCGACGACCCGCCGGCGTCTTTGAGAACAGTGGTGTTGGCCGAGGTATTGCGCGACACGATGGGTCGCGCGGACCCTGCGAGTGGAGTGGCAGTGCTGCTGCCATCGTGGCGTGGCATCGGCGAGTCTCGTCGGACTGACAGGGCTGAGGCGGTGCGCTGATGTTCGGCGCCGGGGATGGGCGACGGGGCAGAGGAGCCCTTTGCTGCGGCCGTGGCCTTTCGAACCTGTGCGCGGACTTGAGATGCGTGCCGTTCGGTCAAGTAGGCAACTTGCTGGAGCAGAAAGTCGACAGGCACGTTGAAGCGTTCGGCGCTGCGCGAAGTTAGTTGTGATGCCCGGGGGCGGCCACGACGGAGAACATACACTTGGTTCCCTGTGCGACTGTCAGCTGCAGATCGATATTAGAACGGTAACAACAAAACTTACAGTCAATCTCTGTCTGCGCGGCGCCTGATAGTATCTTCCAGAGCGCCTCATCTTTGCTGGGGTCCCAGTGCACCTGTCCGCGTCGTCAGCGCACATGGCATCGGGTACATACGAGTACTGGGTGCTTACCTGCGGTGGATCGACAAAGTCTCCGCGCGGAGCAGGCACCCGCACGAAGACGGTGTACTCGGGCTCGGCCATGTTTGCGCAGATATGCCGGGCGGCGATGTGCCAAAGAGGATGGATGGTTGATGTGAGGTGAGGTGTAGGAGGCAAGATGCACGCCAGCTGTCGGAGCTGGAACTGGCCGTGATGCGCATTCCAGGTGTCTGGGGCCTATCGATAGCAGCCCGCATTAGCGTGCGGCTCTGGCTCCACGCCCATGAGCTTCGGCTCGACACGCCTGCCAACGGCTATGAGATCCAGTTTACTTCCCGTAGCTCGTATTTACCAACCTCTTAGGTACTCCGTATTTCTAGCTGCTGCAGATGGTAAATCTGTATTTCCTCGTCAGGTTAGTGACCTCGCTCTTTGTGCTCGTTGACGCGCCAGTGCACCATCTCTAAGTCGACGTACGAAAGTACAAGACCAGTCGTCAAAGTTCCTTCTTGACCATTCATTGGACAGCATATACGCCTAGTCTGTAATGCTCCTGCGCGTCATCTTGCATAGACCTCTGCACTACTCCGTACTCATTTGCATGGTTTTGCGTGGTCTAAAGAACGTGGCTTGCACGCAGATTACAATTGTTTTGCAACGATCATGTCAAGGTTCGCCTGCCTGGCATGGCGGCTTACCGTAGCCCCTATAAATCCAGCGACTAGAAAAACCCTGAATCAATCGTAAGACTCCAATTGAGCGTTTGTGCAAGGTCGTATGCCAACCTGGGGCGGATGCGTTGTTGCATGATGTCTAGGGTAGGCGTCTGATTACCTAATGCATGCCCCACGGTGAAACTCGGCTTAGCCTCCGGCGGGGTGAAGTCAATACCGACACAGCTCCCCCAGAATATTCCGTCACTATTAATATCCACCAGACCCCGCGAAGCTCCGTTTGCGACGATTGCGAAGTCGCCAACCTAATTTCTTCAACCACCGCAGGTCTCTCCCGCAGCAGCACCAGATCGAGAACCTCCGAGGATCTCTTGTGCCACCTGCTTCAAGATCGTTGTGACATCCACGTATCCGGCCGTTGCGCCTGAGATCCGCCTCAGACCGACCAATTCGCTCTTGCCGGGAAGCATCCCATCGTGTCGAAATCGCTCGTCAAACCTGGTCGCGCCATGGTCATATCCGAACTGACCGCCTCGGCTGTTGCCCGGGGCCCCATCCCTGTCGATGGAGGTGTTGGAGGAGGAGGACCGCCGAGTCAGCTACCGCCGCTGCAGAATCGAGCCAGCTCCAGCAAAAGTCCATTTGCGAAGGGCGCGCAGTCCAGCCCGGTGAAGTGGCAGCTGCTGGATGCCGAGAGTGTGGAGCGGGCCAAAAGAGAAAACAAGCTGATCTTTCTCCATGTTGGCTACAAAGCATGTCACTGTGAGTCCTCGCTGTCCATGAACATTCCCCCCACTCAGTATGCGTAGCTCACATGGCCCAGTCTGTCGTCTTATGGCTTTGGAGTCGTTCTCCAACCCCGAATGCGCCGCCATACTAAATGAATCCTTCGTCCCTGTTATCGTCGATCGCGAGGAGCGCCCCGACATCGACACAATTTATATGAACTACGTGCAGGCCGTGAGCAGCGTTGGTGGGTGGCCATTGAACCTTTTCGTGACGCCCGACCTGGAACCCGTCTTTGGAGGGACTTTTTGGCCCGGCCCTGGTACGACACGGCGCGCGACTGCAGAGCACGAGGAAGAATCTCCAGACTTTCTCACCATACTGAAGAAAGTACGTGATATATGGAGAGACCAGGAAACTAGGTGCCGAAAGGAGGCAACGGAAGTCTTGGGCCAGTTGCGAGAGTTTGCCGCTGAGGGTATCCTTGGAACCCGCGGCATCACCAGCGGCCTACCGCTTGCGCCGGCAGGATGGGCGACGCCGGCACCGATGCAGCCTGCGACGGCAAGGGACAAGGATGCCCCTGTTTCCAGCGAGCTGGACTTGGATCAACTAGAGGAGGCCTATACACATATCGCGGGCACATTCGACCCGGTTTATGGAGGTTTCGGCCTTGCCCCGAAATTCTTGACGCCGCCAAAGTTGGCATTCTTGCTGCAACTGAGCAAATACCCCAGCGCAGTGCAGGACGTGGTCGGGGAGGCTGAGTGCAAACACTCGACAGAGATGGCAGTGGACACGCTTCGCAAGATTCGCGATGGTGCCCTGCATGATCACATTGGAGGGACGGGATTTGCGCGTTGCTCGGTTACGCCTGACTGGAGCATCCCCAACTTCGAGAAGCTGGTAGTCGACAACGCTTTGCTTCTGTCGCTATATCTTGAGGCATGGCGCATGGCCGGTGGGAAGGCCGAGAGTGAGTTCTACGACATTGTCAATGAGCTCGCCGAGTATTTGACGTCGGGGCCAATTGCCTTGCCAGAGGGAGGATTTGCATCAAGCGAAGCAGCCGACTCGCACTTCAGGCGAGGAGACAGAGATATGAGAGAAGGCGCATACTACCTCTGGACCAGGCGGGAGTTTGACTCCGTCCTTGATGCGGCTGACAAGCACATCAGCCCCGTCGTGGCGGCACACTGGGACATCCAGGAAGACGGAAATGTGGACGAGGATCACGACCCCAATGACGACTTCATTAACCACAACATCCTGAGAGTGGTCAAGACGCCCGAGGAGCTCAGCAAGCAGTTCAGTATTCCCGTCGAGACCGTTCAGAAGTACATCCAGGCTGCCAAGAACGAGCTCAAGGGTAGGAGGGAAAGGGAACGTGTCCGGCCGGAATTGGATGACAAGGTTGTCACAGGATGGAACGGCCTCGTCGTATCCGCGCTGGCTCGAACCGCCGCTGGTCTGAAGGAGGTCTCTCCAGAGAAGGCCGCGAAGTTTCTGAACACGGCGAAGGCGGCAGTCAGCTTCATTCAGAAGAACCTCTGGGACGAGAGCGCCAAGGTGCTGTACAGGATATGGAAAGACGGCAAGGAGACGGAGGGATTTGCGGATGACTACGCATACCTCGTGCTCGGCCTGTTGGACCTCTTTGACGCCACTGGCGACGAGAGCCTTGTCGAGTTTGCTGACACCCTTCAAAGTAAGCGACTCAATCGACCCCCTCCAATACTGCGATGCTAACCGTTGCCCTGCAGAAACCCAAATCAGCCTCTTCCACGACCCGGCCGGCGGCTTCTTCTCCACCACGGAGTCCTCCCCGCACACCATCCTCCGCCTCAAGGACGGCATGGACACCTCCCTACCCTCCACCAACGCCGTCTCCGTGTCCAACCTGTTCCGCCTCGGCGCCCTCCTCGACGACGAGCGCTTCTCCGCGCTGGGCCGCGCGACGGTCAACGCGTTTGAGGCCGAGATGCTGCAGCACCCCTGGCTGTTCCCGGGCTTGCTGGCGGGCGTCGTGACGGCGCGGCTGGGGGCCGAGACTGGGGGTGTGCAGGTTGGCTATAAGGCTACGAGGGAGAAGGCGTAGACGGGATATGTGGTTCTATTCATTCGGGGTGGGGCTGAAGGGGGGATACCTGGCTGGCGTGATATAGAATGGTTCATCGTCTTTCCTTTGTCGACGTTCTCGCATTTTTCGTCGTTTGAAATCTAGTTGAATACCAATTGGGGACTGAATTGGCACAGGATCAGAGAAACTGCTGTGATACTGCCGTGAATTGTCAAGTTTTCTCTTCGTCAAGGGTATCTATTCTATAGCCACCGCTGCCCCTTGTTCCCTCCATTGCCACGAACACCGTCGTCGGTCCACATTATGATCGCGGACTGTCCGCCGACCCAACTGTCCTGTTCATCAGGCCGCTAAAGAAGCTCTGCAGCTGCTCGTTGTCGTACTCCTTGGCCATGTTGCCGGCGGGGCTCCCCTCCGCTGCCTCCTCGGGCTCCGGCGAGGCTGCGTGTGCGTTGCGGTCCTGCCAGTGTGTTAGCCACGGCGCTGCGGATATAGCAGCAAGAAAGGGGGCTCTCACCTTGAGACGTTGCAGCATGTCGTCGGCGTCGACTTGGATACCGCCCATGTTGAACTGCACCGGCCCGATGTGGTCGTTGACGCTCTTCTCATCCGTCAATTCCAGTCGTCTGGATGCCGTAGAGAGGCTGTTGTCGCCCGCCTTGTCCGGCGCCTTGGTCTTGAACGCCTCGAGGATCTTGAGCTGGCGCTCCAGGAATTGCTGCGGGTTTTCGCTCTCCACTCCGACGGCGGAGCCATCACTCATGGCGCTCTCGACTACAGCGAGGCCACCGCTGTTGGGGTCGCGACACCAGTACTCGTATTGCGCAACGGCGCTGGGGCCGCGACTGGTCTGGCCGCCCTCGTTAGAGTCTCCAGCATCATGCCCGTAGTCATCCATAGTTGGAGCTGTTGAGCCGGGCGGCAACTTGATGTCCTCCTCCCAACCCCTGGAGACGAGCTCGGCGTCGAATACACCGCCCAGGATGCGGATTTTGCCCCAGGAGTCCCAGTTTGGGGCCACGACGATCTTGTCGCGGTCAATGACGTTGTGCTTAAGAGGCTGTCGTTTCAGGAGAGAGGTGATGCCGAGTGTCGAGTGGATGAGAAGAGGGAGCTGGGACGGCGTGTTTTGTGAGGTGTAGATGAGTGAGGCTCCATCTGGAGAAAGTCAGCAACGAGGCCCTGGACACTCTGGAGGGTACACTTACGCCGCAGCAGCACGGTTCGAAGATACTGCAGAACCGTATCAAAGTCTGGTTCTTTCCATCCCTTGTTCTTTTCCAAGAACTCCATTTTTTGTGCCTGCGCATCGTCAGCGACTGCAACACCGAAGCACAGAGATCGACCTCACGTGTTGGCAAACCACACACAAAGGCAGGCCCAAAGGCTCAGCCCATTCCCCTGGTCCCAGAGGCAGTAGTCCGTCCCCATCGCCACTCGTCGCCGTCGCGGAAGGAGTTCCGTCGAGATTTACCGTCGCTCCTCCACGACCCCTCTCCTTCCAGGACGACATGATCTCTTCCATTTCGTTGCGCGCGTCGGTGCTGACTCGGCCCATGACTTCTTCGAGGACCTGTATCCAGTTCCATATTTGGCGCAGCCATAGGTGCGGCTGCGACCAGTCCAGGAGGATGACCAGGGCGCTATGTGGTACGGTCTCGGGAGTGAGTAGAGGAGAGACGAGGGAGGCGAATTCGGTCGACGGTTGGGACAGGAGGTAGAGGGAAACGCGGGCCAAGGTGTCTGCCGCGGTCAGTCTCTGTAGGCATCCTTCAGGCAATAGCTGAGATACGCACCATCTTGGTCGGCATCGAGGACGTCGTAGTAGGTGTAACCGATGGCAAAGTTGTTCGCAACTGGCGGCGTCTTTTGCCGGTCCAAGTTGCGTCTCGCCTCGGTCCCAGACAGAGACTCTAGAAACTCTCGCTGCGATTCAGGGGTGCCACCTGCCACTTGTCAGCGCCTCGTTCCAACATACTCATCCTCGTGGTCGTGTCGCATACCCAGGACTAGGAGGTTCTTCTCCGGCAGCTTCTTGCCGCTGGCGACCGACTCCAGCATGGATGTCCAGAGGTTCCTCTTCTGCTCGCCGTTGCGACCTTCAGTGTCCCCCGAGCCGGAGGTGTACGTTGACACCCGCTCGTTCCTGCCCGCCATTGCCAGTTTTCAGCCTCGCAAGCACGCTGTCGCCGCAAGAGGAGGATAAGAGCGAGGCGGGTTCGGTCATAGGCGGTGTTCGCTGTCCAAGGTGGCGGGCGACGCGTCGTTTGCAGGCTTGGACGCGTTTCGGTGTCGTCAGGGGTTACGGCTAAAGATGACGTCGGAGCATCTTGTTCGAGGCCGCAGCAAATATTGGCGTCGGTCCTTTCGGCGGAAGTGCAGTCGCTCGGCAGTGTCTCAGTCGCAGGCGAGCATCACATGGGCAGCAAACGAAGATCAGGGTGGATGGTGATGAAGCACCACCTCCTCCCTTCAATCTAACACAGAGGACTAGGGTCAGTCGCTGGTTTGGGAGCTCTGAATGTATTAGCGCCGGTCCGTAAATTGACCCGTGCACGGCACATGTACCGCTAGGCCGCGCTGGATATGTGCTGAAGCTTGCTGAAGCTTGCTGGAACTTTTCTGGGGCGGGCCGCCTTGCAGCTTCAGCCTTGCAACAACATTTCTGACGTGCCTCTTCTCCTCGACATAACCGCACGAGCACCCTCCCATGCTGCTGGCCTGCAACTGTACGGCTTCGCATAGTCCACAATGAACAAGATTCGCGCGATCCAGGCGCTCAACAAAAAGGAGATCGAGCAGGGAATGTGAGTTGACATCCCACCCGCGCCGTTGCGCAATGCGCTGACCCTGCCACCGCAGCCCGACAAACGCTTCCTGGCATACAGACTACCGCGATACGGCCTTTGTCTACTTTGGCGGACTGCCATACGAACTCTCCGAGGGCGATGTCATCACAATATTCTCCCAGTTCGGCGAGCCGGTGTTCCTGAAGCTCGCGCGCGACAAGGAATCCGGCAAGTCAAAGGGCTTTGGATGGCTCAAGTACGAGGACCAGCGGAGCACAGACCTGGCAGTCGACAACCTCGGCGGCGCAGAGATTGGCGGCAGGATGATAAGCGTCGACCATGCGCATTATAAGGCCCGAGACGACGAGGACCCGGAGGAGTTCAAGGTCGGCTGGGAGGATATGATGCGCAGGGAGGGCCAGCCCGTCTCCGAGGACGAGAGCAGTGAGGAAGAAAAGCCGAGACCGATGCTGCTGGAAGAGAGGGAGCTGGCGCGTCTCATGCGGGAACACGACGACGACGATCCCATGAAGGGATTCCTCATCGAGGAAAAGAAGAAGGAGGTGGATGAGGCGAAACGGAAGGCCGAGAAGCAAGAAAGGAAGCACAAGCACAGGCACCATCGGTCTCGTCGGCACAGGCGGGATGGCAGCGATGATGAACGCCCCAGGAGGCCGCGCAGGGACGAATCGCCGGATGACGGCGAAAAACGGCGCAGAGGGGAGTCCGAGAGACACAGAGATCGCGAGGACTCCAGAGATTCAGAGCGGCGACGGCATCACAGAGAGGATAGCGAAGACCATGACAGAGATCGACGGAAGGATCGGGAGAGCCGGCGACATGATAGGGATGATTCCGGGGAACAGCGACACAGAAGACGACGGAACGACGATGGCCATGATAGGAGACCAAGGCAAAGGAGCAGAAGCCGTTCGCCACGGCGTCGTGTAGATTAGAGAAGGATACAGATCGACGGACGAGGTCTAAAACAGACCACCTCCCATTCTTTGCGCTCCCACCATAACGCCCCCAAAGTAACAAATACGTAGTCATATGCAGATCAACGCCCGTTTTTCAAAGGCTCCATCATGTGTTTCCTAGATAACGTTTCCAACCTTCTCGGACGCAGTGCCGCTTGCCATCCTCGCCGTCGACCAGCACAAACTTCTCCCACCGGGCGTCTTGCCCAGCACCGACGACGGCGAGGCTGTCTTCGCCGATCCATCCAATGACCCCCTTGGGCGGCCGCGTAGTGCCCAGTACCGTGCCCTCGGAGAACGGGATACCACCTATCATGGTCTCGTCGCCAGCCTCGAAGGGCGCCGAGGCGAAGGAGTACACGTCGGAGAAGAGCCGGGGCATGAGCGGGATCCTGCCCAGGATGCCCCATTTCCCGGCGTCGCCGTCCGCCCCTAGCTGCTGGCTCCTATGCACAGACTGCCTCCGTGTGTTGGGCACGTCGAAGATGTGCAACGTAGACTTGTCCGACGTGCAGGCGAGCATGGTGCCGAGCGGGGAGAAGGCGAGGGAGAAGATGGTGGCTGGGTCGATGCCCCGTCGGAGCTCGGTGACCCTGGCGCAGTTGCTAGTAGAGTAGACGCGAATAAGCGTCCCCGTCTCACTGGCGCTCGCCAAGAGCTCCCCGTCTGGGCTCAGCTGTATGGCCTTGAGGGCAGACGAGTGCGCCGGGATGATGCTGACGTTGCCGGTCGACAGGTCCACGAGCTGGATGTGGCCAACCGTCCGGCCAGGGAAGGCGACTTTCTTGTCAGAGAGACAGCACAGGCCGAGGAAGTTGTCGGCAGTTTCGTAGACGTGCAACAGGTCAGGGGGCTTGGCGAAGGAGTAGACCCGGACGCTATTCTGGAGGACGACGACGATGCGCTCGCGTCCCAGCTTGACGCCACGGATAGCGCTGAGCGCGGCGATTTCCAGGGCCACTTTGCCTTTCATGTCGTCCCATATTATGGCCTGCACGGCACGTAGCGTCAGAGAAACCTGCGGTGTATACGCCTCACGATGCGAGTCCTTGCTTACCTTGTTCATGGCGAACTTGGGCGACTTGCCGCCGCCGACGAGGGCGAGGTAGTTGGTCATTCCCATCATCTGGACGAGGCCGATCCCAGCATTGAAGTCTGGGCGTCATTAGCGATGTCTGCATTGATGCGAAGGCGGTGGTGCGTGTGGCGCATTACCTCTTGATGCCTTGAGCAGGCACGACTTTGTGTGAAAGACTGGTCGATGTGAACGTCAGCGGAAGCCGATCCATGAAGCACGCATACACCACCGGCAGAGGAAGGCGCACTGCATATCCCAGACTCCAGGCCCGCGGCAAAGCAGCTAGAGTCGCTGTTGAACGAGACGGACAGGACCGCAGTCGGGTTCGACGTCTCTATGGGCGGGCGGACGTTCATCGCTGCGGGTGCGGCGCGCAGCCGGAACTCGGCCTGGCCAGGCGTGAAGAAAGGGGTGAGAGAAGAGGTTGACGAGCTCAGCCAGGGCTATCGCGCGACGAGGCTGCGCATTGTGGGTGAAGCGAGGTGTTACTGCTGGACAGCCTGGCTCGCGGCGAGGCGATGCCTGGACTGGAGGCGCACGTCACCGCAGCCTAACAGGGAAGGTTTATGCCGGACGATAGGTAAATCGGATGTGCGGCCAGGACTGTGCGGCCGCGGAGCGATGAGGGCGTCACTGGGGATATGCGGTCGCGGAGAGAGATGGGTGAGAAGCAGGCGTGACTTAAGCAGTTTGGGATGCAGTGAGGGCTTCCATGTGAGTGGTCTGGTGATGCGAATCAAGGCGTGGGGATTGACGAGCTGAGGTGCTTGGGTCAGCCACAACCACGAGTACAGTGGCGGGAGGCGCTGGGGGTTTAGTCTCTAGGGGTTGAGCCGCCTGTATTTTGGCCGTGAGCGCCGAGCATTCCCGCAGTTGCCCCACCAACATACATGCCCTGTCTTTCACTCTCAGCATGAGGCTTCCGCATCACCCGGAACATGGCATGGATTCTATGTAAGAAGATGCATCTCTGGTGGTTCTTCTTCCATTCCAAAGCACGGGAACAACGGCAAAGGTGGCTAGGCTTGCTTTGGCAGTGGTCGGGGTTCCATCCCGTCTCTGACAGCGCGCCCAAGATGCGGATATCAGTGCTTCAACAATGCCACCAAGACACTGCATAGTGTGGTAAATGCCCCGTGTGCAATGTCCAAGCATAGGAACAACTGGAGCACAGTATTTCACCTCTGCAGCCGTCATCTTTGTCTGTCCTTGATATTGCCTTGAAGGCCCAGTTCGTATGCGCACGTGATCGAGCACTTGGGATGACAAGTGGCTTCCCGGAGAACTGCCGGACCAGACACTTACCAATTCGGGCCAGGCGTTGAGCTTCTGCGCACGGGCGCACGGGGAAACCTCAGGCCAGCCAGACGGCGTTGGCGTTGGGCAACGGCCACAGCTAGCAGCTCAGGGGGCCTCCACTGGGGCAACAGCCATCCAGCCACTCACGACGCGGCAGCCAGGGGCCCGAAGAGGGTTCTCAGGGCTCCGAGAGTGCAGTGTGGCCCGCGAGTCCCCGACTCCATGCCTGTGCTGCCCTGGAGCCCCCAAGCCCAGGCATTGGACATCACTGGACCCTCTGGGCGCGAAAAAGGCAGTGGCATCTCGGGAGTGCAGGT
Source organism: Tolypocladium cylindrosporum (assembly GCA_024340765.1). Classification (NCBI taxonomy): domain Eukaryota; kingdom Fungi; phylum Ascomycota; class Sordariomycetes; order Hypocreales; family Ophiocordycipitaceae; genus Tolypocladium; species Tolypocladium cylindrosporum. Next base: position 26,096 of record JALHCC010000486.1, read on the forward strand.
GGTCCATGCGTGAAATTAGCCTGCCAACACCCTTCCCCTTTACTGCTTCCACCTCACCAATCTCCACCCCTTGCCTCTCAGCATCAACCACCACCTCGCTCTGCATCACCTCCACATCTCTTCCTTCTCAACCGCGAGAGAGCCGCTTCGTGATCGCACGCACGCACGCACCAGCACGCAGCCTCGTGTCCTCCCTCTCTCCGTCGCCGACACTGCACGCTGCAGCTGATTCCTGCCCCTGCCCATCGTTTTCTCCGCCACGAGAGCCTCCAGCAAACATGTCGTCCCCCGCCGTACGTCCAGTCCTGTCCCCCTCCTGCCCCTGGCTGCTGCTGCGGTCCGTTCGCAGGAAGAATTGGCCCAGCAGCCGCAGTCGTGGGCGACTGCAGGAAGCTTATTTCCGCCCTCTGCAGCATTGTACGATCGCTTGCTGACCTTGATTCGCTGCTCGCAATAGAAGATGATACGCCGCAAGAAGAACGTCAAGAAGGGTATCCAGTTTTGCCTGATGGTCTGTGGTGCCTCTGGAACTGGTACGCGCCCCATGCCGTCTCCTCCCCTAGACCTTTACAACGAGCATTGCGCTGCCGCGAGTCCACCGCCAGCACCCACTGGCTTCACGCACACATCTAATGCCGCTTGACCAGGTCGAACCACATTCGTCAACACCCTCTGCGGCAAGGATGTCCTCCAGCACAAGGAAGCTGATGATGCTACGGACGCTCACGTTGAGGACGGTGTCAAGATCCGTCCCGTCACAGTCGGTGTGTAGTACCTCTCGACCGCAGCCTCTCAGGTCGCCCTTTGCTGACCGGATCCATTCAGAGCTCGAGCTTGACGAGGAGGGCACCCGCATCTCGTTGACCATTGTCGATACCCCTGGATTCGGTGACCAGATCGACAACGAAGCCAGGTGCGCCTCGTTGCCCACTACCCACCTCTCTCCCCTCGTCCATCCATGCTAACACCTTGGGCAGCTTTGCAGAGATTGTCGGATACCTCGAGAGGCAATACGATGACATCTTGGCCGAGGAGTCTCGCATTAAGCGTAACCCGCGCTTCAGGGATAACCGAGTCCACTCCATGCTCTACTTCATCACTCCCACTGGCCATGGGTAAGCACACTGAGAAGCCTGTTGCCGATTTATGCGTCTTTGCTGACATGAAATTGTAGCCTGCGGGAGCTCGACATTGAGCTCATGAAGCGCCTCGCCCCCCGTGTCAACGTCATCCCCGTCATCGGACGTGCCGACTCCCTCACCCCCACCGAGCTTGCCGAGTCGAAGAAGCTGGTCATGGAGGACATTGAGCACTACCGAATCCCCGTCTACAACTTCCCCTACGATATCGAGGAGGACGACGAGGATACTGTCGAGGAGAACGCTGAGCTGAGAGGGCTCATGCCCTTTGCCATTGTCGGCTCCGAGGATATTGTTGAGATTGGGGGCCGCAAGGTCCGCGCTCGCCAGTACCCCTGGGGTGTCGTCGAGGTCGACAACCCTCGTCACTCTGACTTCTTGGCCATCCGCTCCGCGCTCCTCCACAGCCATCTGGCTGACCTCAAGGAAATCACCCACGACTTCCTGTACGAGAATTACCGTACCGAGAAGCTGTCCAAGAGCGTCGACGGTGCTTCTGGAAAGTACGTTGACGCAGTCTCGTTCCATGCTTAATCGCTTAGTGCTAACCGGAGACAAGTGCCGACAGCTCCATGAACCCCGAAGACCTTGCCTCCCAGTCTGTCCGCCTCAAGGAGGAACAGCTCCGACGAGAGGAGGAGAAGCTGCGCGAGATCGAACTCAAGGTCCAGCGTGAGATCAACGAGAAGCGGCAGGAGCTGCTGGCTCGCGAGTCGCAGCTCCGCGAGATCGAGGCCCGTATGCAGCGCGAGGCTTCCGCGGCGGCTCCCGCAGCCGAGGCCAACGGCGAACACACGGAGTAGATCATCTCACACGACATACTGGTTCTTTCAGCGGTAACCTGAAAAAGTGCGATGTTGGTCTATTTATTGCTCTCGGCGTTGGTTCTTTTCCCTTCCCATGACTGAAGAAGCGGGAAGGTCAGAGAGTATTCCCCTGGCTGCAGCAAAGTCGAGTCGAATTTGTTCTTCGCCCACCGCCCTGCTTTAAAGCTGCCTATGATTGAGATGATGGTAGAAACCGAGACGGAGTATCAGGGGGGAGAAGCCCGAGAAGCAGGTCGGCCAGCTCGCTCGACGCTGTTGATGGTTCCTCACAATGGGCTTCGCGCGGGGATGGTTCTGGCATGCAACTGATGAAAGTAATACAACAGGAGACGAGAGGGATTTGTGGTGATCATTCTGCGGCAATCGTACGGTTGAGACGATTGTCTGTCACATCAGCAGCGCACCCGCGGCTTGATGCCCTGTTTACTGTATCGGTATTCCATTTGTTGGTTGCCTGGTCTTTTCCCCGCGGCATCCCGCTTATTTCTCCTTTTTCCTAGCCTTCTAGTGGACTTCTAATGCAAATATCAAATACTTTCAGCCTTGCTTGTAAAGCCGAGTCAGGAGTGTGCAACAAGATGTGGACTAGTGAAGGTGTTGCATGTGGCAGTCAAGTCGATCCCAGTCTTTATTACTGACGCTAGAAGAATAAATAAACAAAACGAAGTAGAGAAAACGCCCATGCCGGTATGTCCATCTGCGCTTCCATGGTAAAAGACTCCATTACTACATCTCGTGCTTGACCCCATCCTCGGAGGATTCGAAGCCGGTACAACTCGCATTTGTGCCTTGAACGTCACCGGTATCCCTTCATTGATCTGCACGGGCCCCAACTTAGTTGTTGGACTGGCTGTTGAGGATGCGCAGAATGGCGAGGAACAGGTTGATGACGTCGAGATACAGGCTGATGGCGGCGGCGATCTCCTCCTCGACGTGGTGGTGGCGCATGACGAGCTGGGTGTCGACGAGGATGTAGGCGCTAAAGATGAGCGCGGCGACCCCCCCGTAGACGAGCTCCATGGTGGAACTATAGGGGAAGAACATAGCCATGAGGCCGAAGATGAGGAGGCCCCAGAGGGCGCCGAAGAGGTAGGGCATCCACGAGGTGAAGTCGTACTTGGACTGGCAGGCGAATATTGTGAGGAAGACGAAGATGGCCGAGGTGAGGATGACGGCGTTGAGGACGACGGAGGTCTTGTAGAAGGAGACGATGACGGAGATGGTGTAGGCCTCGGCCATGGTGAAGAGGGAGAGGAAGAGGAGGTTGGTCGGGTACGACTTGCGCTTCCAGTAGGTGAGACCCATGAAGACCATGGCACCGATGAGCTGGACAGCGACGTGTTAGTAACCGGCTTTTTCCTCTTGTTCGTGGATGGTATAGTTTGGGGGAAACGTACAGACACCCAGACGACGGCCGGATGGCCCTGGATCCATGCCTTGTAGGACTCGCTGAAGAAGGTGAGGGAGCTCACGCCGGCAGTGGCGAGCAGCTGGACGGTGAGGATGGTGTAGACTTTGCGGACGAATTGGTTGCGGATGTCGACAGTGGCCTCGGCGACGGAGCCGCCAAACTACGAGGCAGTCATGTTAGCGATCGGAACTGGCACCCGGCCGTTTTGCCACCATGCGCAAATGCTCGCGGACGTACCTTGAAGTCATCCGGCAGGTTGTCCTCGCTGCTGCGCGGCGCGCCAAACAGGTTCTGCGTCTCGTCGCGCGACGAGGAGCCCTCGGCGTTGTAGGCGGGCGGCGCATGGGTGAAGTCGTCGGGGTCCTGCTGCGGCGCGGGCTGGTACTTTGCGTTGGAGGCCATGGTGCGGGTGCTCGGTCGCGGGGTGCGCGAGGCAAAGGCGTGGTGTAGGTTTGTGCTTGTGCCGAGATGCGGCTGGTTGACGATGCTGCAGGGCGATTGTCGAGGAGGTGGTGATACTGGTTCGTCGTCAGCTCGGAGATGGGATGTCATGTGGAGGGGAGCGTGAGGCGGCTGATGCTGGCGTGGCGCTGGAGGTGAGGGAGTGTGGCCGTGCAGCGACCCACGTGGGGATGGAGGTCTAGGGTAGGCGGTGCTGGACGACTTCAGAGTGCGGTCTAACAGGTTTGATGAGTTTCCCGCACCCTAAAGCGCTTTTTGTATGCCTCCAGGTTCTGCCTATTATTGAAGAGTGGTTGCGCCATCTTCTTCAGGCTTTGGAGCTATCAAAGAACTTTTCAGTTCGGAACGAGCTTCGGACGGGCTCACGCTCTGGGTACTGGCGGCTCCGTCGTGGAACACCAGCCTTTGTGTGGCCGCCATTTGATTCTACGCTATCCCGACGCTGGGCCTCGAGAACAGAACTTTTGTGCGCTTTGTGATTCAAGATGAGGCTTGTACGAAGTATCACGTGGCAATTTTGAAGACCCTGGGAGTTGAGATGAGCTGGGAGGAGCGCTGACTGGTCAATCAGGAATTAGTGGCCTTGTTAATGAGACAGAGCAGATGACGCGGCGAGATTGATGGACGCAGAAATGCAACAGTCCATCTGCGTGCAGATCGGAGTTGCAGCGCTAGCGGCAGCAGATTGATGCGGGATGAGCACGCGCTAACAGGAAACAAAAGTAGTCCTATTACTTCGTACATCTCAGATGAAACGACCGATGAAGTGAAGCTGGCTGTGGGTTCGCACCTGGACGGGGCGGTGCCTGAAGAATGCAATGAGGCGTCCAGTCAACGGGCGGCGAATTGGACCATTGGTCCCTGTCAGGGAGGGCATTTCGTACCCGCCGTCCCGCCGCCAGCCAGCCATGTGCTTGGCTTTACTTCTCGTGCACGTCCCTTGGCTATCGCGTCTGTCCCGCAGCCGACGGCTCTTGGACGGCCGGCCTGGCGCGTCTAGTGAGGGATCCAAGCCTCCCATTGCCTGCGGCTGGAGGCCAGTGCTTTAACCTGCTTTAACCTGCTCTAAACTCTCTAAACTGTGGCAACCGCCAGGCCACCGAGGGCTGTGGGGCCCCTGCCGTTGAACCTTGGACAGGGGCCGTGGGCACCTGGCTCGAGTGCTAAACCGAGATATCTTGGTGGGGAGGTTGAGCCGTGACACCCTCGTTCCCGGCTGGGAGAGGAGAGGTACCCCTGGGCTGGAGCTGCGCGGCGTTGGCACTTCCAATGCCAAGTCAACGGTCTCTCTTCGGCGAGCAGGAGCAGCTACCAGAAGAGCACCTGCTTCTCCTGGACCACACCTCACGGTCCTCGACCATCCATTCCCTCTCCTCCTCCTCTTCTCGACTCTCCACAAGACGAACCTAGGCACTCCTCGACTCCTCTCTTTCTCCCTCCTCCTCCAAGGCCCAGTCCCTCCCTGCACTCGTTTTGCCCCCCCCTGCTTTTTGCGCGTCGTCTTTCGCATCTTGGTGAACCGAGGCTATTTACTTGCTTGCTGCTTTACTTGGCTCGGAGTTCTTGCGCCTGCCGCTTCGATAGACCCCCACTGCCTACGGTTCCTCCTCCAACCGCTTCCCGCCTCGCCTCTTGACGTTGCTCCCATTCCTCCTCAACGACATCCCGCCGCTCGGGGGCACAGAAGCAGAGATGGAGAGCGCCTCAAGCACGGGCCCGCTCGATCCTCCGCCAGCGAGTCGGCTCGGCGCCTCCGTCCTGGGCGACTCAGACCGCCGCGAGCCCCCCGCGCCCGTCGACGACACGGCCGCCGTCGGCGCTGCAAGGGCTGCCGCGCGGCCGCAGCCCAAGACCGCCTCCAACATGAATGGGCCATTGTACATGCAGACCTCTGGCAGTAACGTCGTGCTCGTCAGGAGGCTGAAGCGCAAGGAGGACGGCACCTGGAAGCACCTCGCTCGCTGGTTTGTCGAGAACCAAATCGGTGCGCTCCCCGTTCCCCGTCTTTACCTCCGGCTCGCCGGCAGTGAGACCCTTGAGACACCTCACTCCCTTTCCACGCCGTCGACGAGACATTCAACACAACACCGCGGATTTTCCAATTGCAATCGCGCTGACAACTGCTTGCGCTAAACAGGTCTCTCCTTTAACCTAATCGCCCTACTCTTCCTGGCCCACAGCTTCATCCCCAAGGCCAGGATACACACCCGCAAGTTTGTTCACCTCGCCTACCGCAACGAAGAGACGGGGAGATATGGCATTGGCTCCGATGACGCATACTTCATCACTTTCTGCGTTGTCCTCTTCACCGGCCTGCGCGCCGGCATCATGGAATACATTTTGGCGCCATTCGCCAGGCTCCAGGGCGTCACTAAGCGAAAGACCTTGACTCGATTTAGCGAGCAGGCCTGGCTGCTGATATACTACAGCGTCTTTTGGACGCTCGGCATGGTAGGCTCTGCACGAAGCCCCAAACGCAGACGCTGCGTGTAGCCCGACCAGACTGACCTGAATGCGCGACACAGTACATTTACAGCACCTCGCCCTACTTCCTCAACATGCGCGCTCTCTGGACCGCCTGGCCCAGCAGGGAGATGGACGGGCTCATGAAGGGCTATATCCTGGCGCAGTGGTCCTTTTGGCTGCAGCAAATTCTTGTCATCAACATCGAGGAGCGCCGCAAGGACCACTGGCAAATGTTTAGCCACCACATCATTACTACAGCCCTCATCTCGTCGTGCTACTCGTACCACTACACACCCGCCGGTAACTATATCTTGGTTATCATGGACGTGGTGGACCTGTTCTTCCCCGTGAGTTGCCCAAGACACGAGACGTAGCGCGCCATGACTTTGTGAAGAAGAAAAAACTTTGTGAGGAAAAAGCTAACTCTTTTCCAGGTGGCCAAGTGCCTCAAATACACTGGCCACAACAAACTCTGTGACATTGCCTTTGGCGTCTTCATGGTCTCGTGGTTTTTGGCCCGCCACATCTTTTACATCATGGTGTGCTGGTCTGTGTATGCTCATACGCCGAGCATCATGCCGTCCGGCTGCTTCAGGGGCCCCAACTCGAACCTCATCGGACCGGAGGACCCTCCCGCAGGCCTATCCTACCTCGTCGAGCCCTTCATGAACTCTACCGGCCGCGTCTGCTACAACGGAATAGTCAAGTGGGCTTTCCTGACCCCGCTCCTCCTGCTCCAAGTCATCACCATTATCTGGTTCACCATGATCGTCCGCGTCGCCATCAAGGTCATTCGCGGAGACGGAGCCGAGGACACGCGGAGCGACGACGAGGCCGAGGAAGAGGACGAAGAGGACGAATTCATCTACGAGGAGGCGCAGCCGCTCGAGGAAGAGGTTGGCGTCGAGGCGCTGAACCTCAAGAACTGGGAGCGCAGGACCGGGGTTAAGCGCCAGGGCAGCAGCTCCGGGGTGAGTCTGCCGGGGCACAGCGATCGTAAGGAGTTGCTTGGGCGCATCGGGTGCGAGAAGCAGATGGACTGAGCCATGGGCGCATCGGGGACAAGATGCAGGTTATTGAACCATGGCGGCGACGCGGGTGTTTCGGGAGCCACGTGCATGACCCGTGCTGGAGTTGGTGATTCCCGGCTCTATTTATTGTTCTTGTTTTCCATCATGGAGCCTCGCTCGGGAGCTAGGACTGGCATTGCCCGGTATCCCGGGCTTGTAGGCAAGGGGCGGGCATTCGCGTGGGTAGTGGCCCTGACCACGGGCTGTTTGACTGCATTGGCTGAGAACAGATTACTGATGAAATGATTTTGGGTTGTTTTACGGAATAAAGTGCGGCCTGGCTATTGGCTGCTATCCAACATGTCTGCGCAAGCCTACCTGAATATGTGATTTGAGCTCGAGGTGTACATGTCCCCAAACTGAATGCTCCCATTGTTATGTCCAAACGGTCACCTAGAAATTGGTGTTCTCATACTTTTCGCTCGTATGCTTTCGTTCTCATGCTCTCGATACAAAATGCCTGCAACAATCATTGGCGCCTACTCTCACGACTCGCGCCTCAGCGCCTCGGTCGCCATCTCGCGCAGCTTGAACTTTTGGATCTTGCCGCTCGCCGTCTTGGGGTACTCGTCGACCCAGAAGACGTGCTTGGGCACGAGGTGGCTCGACAGGCGGGTGCGCACCCACGCGCGCACGTCGTCTTTGGACAGCGTCCCGCCGGCGCCGGCGAAGCCCGGGGTGCCGCCCGAGGAGGCGTCGGTGGCCCAGCCGCGGCGCGGGATGACGAAGGCGGCGACGGCCTCGCCGAGGCGCGCGTCCGGGA